>VYZQ01028772.1:0-20287 GCA_013400655.1 Mystacornis crossleyi
AAAACAATACTCTTGATAGATGTATCTGTGATTAAGGGCTTAGGGAATGTGTAGTTAACTCATAAAAATATGTACATAAATTTTGCTGGTTAATTGCACTGTAAAGCACATCCTTATTTATTATTACAAATGAAACTCTAATGTAGTTCATGCAAAGTCTTAAATGGGTGCCATTTTTTTTCAGTAGGTAACTCTTTAGAATCCATAATGTTTTCTTTAAGGGAAAGCCTTGGCTGTTACTAATTTAAATCTCATTAACTTTCGCCTTTTTTTTTTCCTAAGGTTGAATTTGAGCTACATTTTTCATTTAGATTTGGAGCTGCAGGCTATATGTAATTCCATTTAAAAACCCAAGGTAGACAGGAATAATGTTGGGTTAACAGTAATTTAGAGAACCAAAAGTTCAGAATATTTAGCATGCAGCCCACACTTGTCATTTAGCAGTGAATTGTTTTCCCAGCACAAAGTTTGGAGATGCATGGGCATTTGAGAAATCCTTTCCTAATTAATGTAGAGTTTGCAAAACCTGGTTGAAAATCACTTTTCTTGCACCATATTCTTGTAACCCCAGTCCCCTTTGTCCATGCCTATGTTTGCATGTGTGTTGATCTGGGTCTGGTGGCAAACTGCTGTCATCCCTCACATCCTTCATGTTATCTATGCTCTCTGGAGTGCCAAGCCTATTTTTAAATATATGCAAATAGAAGCGAAGAAGTGCAGGGTCCATGATTCCTGCTCAATAGATTTGTCTCTTCTAAGAGGAGAAGCAGTTCAGTAGCAATTGGGCTATTAGTGGTGCTTTTTGTTATCTAGAGTTTGTAGCTCATTAATGAGGTTGTATTTGCTTATCTTTCTTACTGAAGACACACTAATCAGTCCCAGGGAAGAGGGAAAAAATCCAACTCTCATGATTTTGATGACATACTTTGGAATATTTAGTATTAAACAAAAGCAAAAAAAATTGCATTGTAAAGGTTGGGCATATGCTGACCTAGACAGTCTGGAGAGGGAAAGCTTGGTACAATTTTTCAAAACAGTGGTTGGCTAGAAGGGTTCTGACACCATGTTATTCACTGCACTTCAAAATTAACACATTACAAGCAGTGATTATTTTCAATTATGTAAAAGCAGACGAGTCTTTGGAAAGATTGAAATGAGATTTGTAATGGCTTAGGAGAATTCTTAAAATTGACAATTTGACACAGCATGATTTCAGATTATGTGAAATCTGTCATGAGGATATTTATATTTCTGTTTGCAGAGACAGTTCAAAGTCGTCATGATGGAAATATTTACAATGAAGACACAATAATGTCTTTAATATGCGAATCATTCTAATTGCATTTCTTACACTGTCAATCTCAGTGAAATATCATTTATTTCACAACTGACACATGAAAAAATATGATTGCATTTGTGATAGTCTTATTTTTAACAGAAATACACCAGACAGTCTTTATCTTTGAAGAAGTCCTCTTTATCAGCAGTTCCCTTAACACAGTTTTCATGACGCCTGCATCTCTATTTCTGATTCATATGCCTGCTTCTAACAGAGCCTCTCTCTGTTTTATTCTTCTTCCCCTCTCACAAAGAGAATTTGCTGTAGGGACGTGCTCCCATGAGTGTCATCCCCCAGTGCTGCAGGATGCAGAGGTTGTGTGGGTGCACTGATCTCCGTGGGAGCTGGATGCCATCCACACCTCTGAGGCTGGACCCTGTATCTTGTGAAAACAAGAATGATGTGCTGCCATTAAATTCTGCTTTAAACTTGATAAGAGCAGATTTGAAGTGCCTTTTTTTTTTTTTGTGCCCCAGTAACACGTGTTAGTCTGTTAGACACCTCTCACTTCACTTCCCTCTCTGTACCCAAAATCCCTACCCTGAGGTTACATGCCTCCTGTGTGTGCTTTTTCCTCTCCAGCTGGGAACAGTCATTTTCCTCTTCCTTCAGATGTAGAGCTGGACAGATGACAGTTCTGTCATCTCAACTGAAAAATCTGGCATTGGGAGCTGAAAAAAATAATGCAGTCAAAACAGTAATAAAATTCGGTTGAATTAAATAGAGCATTTTTAATTGGGAATGCATCCACTCACAACACTGTCGTAATTAATCCTCCATCCCATCTCCAGCTTCCCCAGTAGGAAACTTCCCCACTATTTGCTGAATTCTACTTGGGTTTAGCAGGGGCAGTGAGGGAAGGATCAGGGACCAGTGGGCAGGAGAGCCCCAGCCTTGACGTGGGAGGCAGGAGCCCTCCAAAAGGAGCAGGGACAGCCTGCCTGCCCTGAGCAGGGATGGGAATCCCTCAGGCACTGCGCATTTGCAGCCCCTCAAACTTATTGACATAGCTTCAGCCAGGCTTGGAAATGAGCCCCCTGTCTATGAAGAAGATGGATGGATGGATGGATGGATGGATGGATGGAAAAAGAAGGGATCCAGCTTTGCATTTCTGTCGTGTCTTCCCTAATCACTGTGAGGTTTTTTTTTGGGGGGGGGGGTTTGGGTTTTTTTTGGTTTTTTTTTTTTTTAAGCATTGAAGTACTGATTTTCCATGTTTCAAAGCAGGGTTTCTCAAGTGGAAAACATAGTGGTTTTCTTTGGCATGATCCTTCCAGTGGCCAATCCAGGTGCAGTCACTTCCGTGCTTTTCCGTATTAATAATTTTAAAATATTACTAGAACAGTTGTCTTCAAGCTGTCATGGCAGTCAATTCCCAAGGCTGGGGCAGGAAATAATGGAATGCGGGTTAGGTTAAGAAACTGGGAGTAAGTGAAGAAATGAGCAGTTTCCGCATTGCTTACTGAGTATTGGGTAACCAGTGGAGAGACATTAATTAAACCTGTTTCTCCAGTTATGCATTTTTTCTGGTTTGTCAGTAGCTCAGGGGGAGGCTTTTATGACGAGTTTCAGGGGTGGCTTTTACTGTTGCGCTGTGATGATTTAATAGCGATGTGCTGATGGATGAAGGCGCTGCAAGGCAGTGTCCCACCTGGAGGATGTGTTGACATCCAAAAAAGGGCCTGAGGTGCCAAGAGCTCTCCAGCTGCCCTCCCGTATCCCCCAACTCCCACCTTTGCTCAGCCTCAGCCCTGGAGCTCAAACATCTCCATCTTCCCATCCCTTTTCAGTGGAACGGGCAGCAGCTGCATGTTTTGCAGCAAGTTGGGTCCACTGAGAATGACAGGAGGCCGATGAATAAAACACAGTCATGTTTGTTTTGTGCCGTTCTGAGCAAATGATGTATTAGTAATGAAGTATTTGCAGTTTGTTACTTTTGCTTAGTAATAAATGAAACATTCCTGTTGCCAGTTTTGTTTCTGGCTCATTAAGTTACAGGGAAGTGTGAGGAGAAGGCTGTAGACTGGGCTGGTTTGGGGTCTGTCTGCTTTATGGTGGTTCTTATTCAAAGATAGTCACTCCTTTGTGTCAGCTTGAAGCAGAGCCAGTTTTTGTGGGGTTTCAGTCAGTGTTGCCTCTGCTCTGAATCTCCTGAGTAAAGACTTTGGAAAATGATTGGAAATAGGATGAAGTACTTGGGAATGGGACCATATGCAGAGCTGCAGTCCCGGTGATGACAAAACAGCCCCTCTACCCCAACAAAGGGATGATCACTGGGGCTGGGGCAAGGGAGGAGCACATTCTTAGGAATGGGAGCTTGAGAGGGGACTGAGAGTAGTCACGGTACTGGTGACCAGTCCTGCTCAGAGTCACAGCTCACAACTCATCTGGATGTGGGTGGGGATTTGGGGAACTGGCAGGCCATGGTGGGGCTTGTGACGGCAGTCCCTCCCATGGTTTTTTTTTTTTTCAGAAAAGGAGGTGGATGTGGTCCCAACAATGTGACCCTTGTTTTCATTGAAGGTGAGGGGCTGCCAGTGGATTCAATGCTGCAGGGTGTTGCAATTGGCAGCTTTTAGACAATAGCTATGTAAATGTAAAGGTGTTCCTAAGCAAATGTACAACGCTGTGTTCCAGAGCACAGCACTGCATTGCCACTTTACCTAGAGAGACACGTCTGTAGCACAGGCCACTCTTGTAATGGCTCATTTTTCAATCATCCTTCATTTTTCTTTTTTACATGTAATTATAATGGCTTGCAATTAGGATAACCCAGTTTGTTTATTTTAAATAGAAACAAGTCTTAAGAACAATGTTTAATGTTTAAAAAATATCTCATTTTGAAAGCATTTCGTAATTCATCACTTACAGACATATTTTATTCAAATAAGCCACTAATTCACTTCTATTCACTAATAACACTTCTATTCATGACTATCCTATGAAAGCAAATACTCTTTTGATTTGTGAATATTCATTTTACTGAAATAGAATCTAGTGTGTTCTGCAGTCAGGAGGGTTTCCTATTTTAATTCTGCTGCGTACCTGCAGATAATGAATTAAAATAAGAGGAGGAATTACAACCTAGGTTAGGGTGTGGGTCACAACCTTTTCAAACAGAGGTCCTCCTGTCATGCAAGCGGAAATGGTAATTGGCTCAGTGCAGCTGAAATTGTCTGTGCCAGATAACAGGAAAAATGGCACAGCAGTTGTAAAATAGCAACTGTGTCTAGATATCCAAAGGTAAATGTGTAGAGTCAAAGCAAATGACCAAACCTAGTTATTTGTTGCAAATAAATTAAGATGAACTTGACTTGTTCCCTTCTATCCATGTGCATGTCCTGATTGAAAATTGGGCATTCTCTCTTCTTCTTCTTTTTTTTTTTAACATTGCTATGTGTTCATCCAGAACTTTATAGATATCCAAGACCCAAAACATTCATTCTACTCAGTGTGTTTATGATGGGGAACCAGTTTTGTAAAGCATTTGGTAATCTCCTGATGGATTTGATTGCATCTTTGTAAGCTAGAAAATAAATGATTGATGAATAGGGTAGTGCAGTGTGCACCCAGATCTGGATATTTGTGAGGATGGCCTTCTTTATGTGTCTGTGAATTGCGAAGGGCTGTGTTGGTGGTTGGACAAACCATAGGGTCAGGTGGGTTGGAAGAGATCCCTGGAGGTCTGGAATCTAGCTCCGCTCCAAGGCCCAGGATGATGGCACAGTTGGCTGTGTGGGACAGGCAGGAGCCTTGGTCAGGCACCAGTTGCCCATGGTAAATGTGGAATTTGGGTTACCAGAAATGTCCCTGCTGAGGTGTCCCAGTGAATGATTTCTCAAACCTTGCACAAACACCATGGAGATCATCCCCAGGAATAACTCAGTCCTGCTTTTCTCTGGTGGTGGGCTCTTTTGATAGTCTCCTCGCTCTCTTTTCCTGTTGAGCACTCGTTGTCTGCAACAGGTGAGATGTGGTAGGAGCTCTTACAGCAGAACTGTGTCTTTTAAGGATTCCCCTCTACAGGCAGTGGAAGAAATGAGTTTAGCCCTGTATATTCAACAGGGAGTCCATCTTCCTAACCTAATCCAAACTCAAGAAGACTGTGCCCTCAAAGCAGATGATCCAATTCAAACTGCACATACTTGAAAAAGAGATACGAGATAAAATAATCTTGTGCATGTACACCAGTTCTTCTATCCCACTGGGGCTACCTAGTTAATAGAGGTTCATTCTCTTTAATTTTAAATTCTTGTTATTCACAATTCTTTCCTACAACTACAATTCCTTCTGGGAATAACAAGCAGTGGATATAGAGTTTTCTAATTGTGTGATTACTTGAGACTACAACTGCTTGATCTGGGAGCTAGTTTTCATTTACTTTACCTTCAGTAACTTTATTCAAAGGAATGAAAGAAAAGAGTCTGATCAATTATTGATATGGATTCAGCTTTGTTCCCAGAGTTTGCATGGTGCTAAAGACATGAAAACAGAACTGTGTGAAAATTTATGTGGTTAATGTGGAGAATATTGAAACAGTCTTGGAGAGTGCCCTTAAAGAGCTCATGTATAGTCAACAGCACTTAAAATATTAAATGCATATACCTTCAGGTATAAAGTGTGTCTTCAGTGTGTTGCTCCTTACCTAAAATGTTGTTAGGATAAAACTTTTATTTATAAATGCAAAGAAATATTTTCAGTCTGTCGTACTTGTTACTGGTATCAGTTACTGTTCTCCCTTGGATACTGATTCTTATTCCTTTGTATCTCCTTTGTCTGAATATTAGTTCTGTGCACGAAGGAAGTATCAGAGATGCTGGGAAATCTCTATTTGGACTTTTTCATCATTCATTAATTCCCTCAGAAATCCAAAGAGCTAACAAAAATGGCAACATCCACTGTGCAACTTGCTAGAAAAAAATTACTTTTCCCCCCTTTTTGAAGCTTAGAAAAGGGAGGTGTTTTTGTTTACTAGATTTTGTGGACAATATGAGAAAAGAAAAACCCATCTTCAGATGGGTTTCAGAGCTGGATGAACACCAATTTAAAGTTTTTGAGTTCATACCTGTGTTTGCACTGACTTTTTGGTTGTCTGACTTGTTCGTTTGTGGAATTTAAATTTTAGGATTTAAACAGGAAAGTTTTTTTACTTGTTCAGTCCAAGAAGCAGATAATGTCCCATATCTGATCTGGCCACTTTAATCTAGAGCAACCTACTTTCCTTGCTTAAAATAATGTTCCCTTGCTAGTTGGTGCTAATTTAATCATGTTATTTCATGGCTGACTTTGAAGAAATAGGTATTAATTTATAGGTCCTCAAACAAGAAAAGAAATTCAGTGGTTTGGATACCTTGTTCGCTGCAGATCACCCACTTGGCTTTACTGCGTTGGAGCAAAGAGGGAGGCTGGGCAGAGGCAGGAGATTTGTCAATAGCCTTTCCTACAGCTCTTCCCAATCTGCTGCCCCATTGCAGTAGGGGAACTGGAGTGGGAAGGGCAGGGGCCAGGCAGTCATGGTGGGGCTGAGAAGGCAGGACAGGCTGGGGCACATGCCTTGAACCCATGTCTGGGACTTCACAAAATACATGAAAGCATGAAGCCATGAAGAATGATTTCTTTATTGTTCATATCCTGGCTCTACTGCTGTTGATTTTCAAGGTGGCTTTCACATTGTTTTCTAATGTGGTGACAGCTGCAGAGAATCCAGGCATTACGCTGAATATTTTAAACCAAACCTCTTTTATAAGTTCCAACTTCCATACTGTTTACTTTAAAGGCCTGCCAGATATCGAAGTGATTAGATCAAGGTCACCAAATACTCATTTTTAGGGTAAATATGCCACATTTTAAAGAGTTGCTTTAGTGCCCTCTCCCTCTCTTTCTCTGTGCTCAGCAGAGCAATCAGCTCAATGCAAAGAACACAGCTTTGGAAAGGCACTTCAGGTTCCGTCTGTCTCTGGGAACATCTCTCTTGGAAGAGGTAGCAAAGAATACGACGAGAACAGAGATTTCATTTCCCTCACAGAATGTGTCTCAGACCTTTCCGTCTCCAGCAAAATCTTAACCTGCCAGTTGTGATTTGCTCTTCTCGCCATCAGCAAGCATTCCAGAAACCCCCTGTGATAAGGTGCCACCTGAAAAGCTGGCTCTGACAAGTGCTACAGGGATGAAATGCCCCTGTCCAGTCACTTCTACTGACACTGCTGCAGCATTTTCGTTCTTCCTGTATAATTTCTAAGCCTTGACCTCACTAATACGCCACTGCTCCTGGAAGCTGAGACTTTGTTCAGGGCTCTTTCTCTCCCTAGAGAATTTTGGTGATCTACCAGTATGTTCTTTCTTTTGCATTTTCAAAACAAGCCTAAAATGCTCCTGGCTCAATCTGCATATGTAATTCAGGGCAGAACAATTTGTGGTTATTTGAACCTCTGGCAGTATATATTTACAGTGAGTTTGACCTCAAAGGAAATGATGAGTGTTTGGCTGGAATATTTGACATTTGAGTTGGGTTGTTTAGCTGTGGATTATAAGAAAAGCTGGTCAAAAAAAAATAGCATACACAAGTCTTAAAAACCTTTTAGTCCATCCTACAGAAATTTGAGGCTTTGATCAAAATTTGGAAAAAGGTAGTGTATAAGGACATTTAAATGCACTTTTCCTTATTTTTGGCCCACATTTGGAGAAACATTTGCACATTGCTACATTTAATGAAGATTTTTTGCACTCATCATTACTTGACTTAGGAATTTTGGAATATTTGAACTTTTACATGCTTTGAAAATCCCAAACTTTTCACCAGTAAGTTTGAATAGTCTAATTCTTGCTGGAAAATATTGAGAAAATTAGATCAGAGTAGAGAAACTAAAAAGTCTGTGAGTGATCCTATTCTTAGATGTTGTGTTTCTACAGGAAAATAATCTTGGTTTATTGCTGAAACAAGGTGCTACTGTCACAGAAGTGAATTAGTAAGAGTTGTCACCGGGGTGTAGCAGAAGCACGGCAAAATTCACCCATCTTGAACCACCATAAACTTGTTTTTGCTCAAGAGTGGGTTTTTTCTGAGGGATCATATCTCCAACAGATACATTTTTTGATTTTGTGTGCCTCAGGAGAAAACAATTTAAATTTTTTCTAAAATTTACTTTAAAATATGGACATAGAGTCAAAACCTAGAGTCTGCTTGATTCAAAGAAGGGTAAGACTCACAGAAAAGAGACATGGCAGACACTTCACCTGAACTTCCCCCTCCTCCCCTCCCTGCCTGCTCTTTGGAATTGCTCTGCTGCTGCTGGACAATGTCACCCTCCACTTCCTCCTGGAGTATTACCAGCATGGGCTTCTCATTCTCCCCTGTAAAGCCAGGTAACTTGCTCTTCATGTCAGAGATATCAGCTCAGATGTCTCTCAGTTGAGTGAATTTTTATTAACAGTTATGAGACTGTCCTTTCACCACCCAGTTTGGTCAGTCAGTGTGGAGGGAGCCCCCCACGCAGAGATCTCACCCTGCTTTGGAGGTAACATTCATGATTTTGAACAGTGCACAAAGTGGTCAAGAGAGCGTGTTATTTGCAACGTGTTCTCTGACCAGCAAATGTGTCTTTGAGCACTGGAGTATTTAAAGAATACTTGGAAGGGTGTGGTGGTTGCTGTCAGTTTTTAGGCAGCTCAGGTCCCCACTGGCTCTTGGTGTGAGGAGCAGGAAAGGGCTCTGGGAGAAGACAGGGGGCACACATTGAGTTCTGCTGATATTCAGGTCTCACATAGCAGTGCTAGGCTGTGATGAGAAGCTGGCAGAGGTCTGCAAGCACTGCAGCAGCATTAGCACAGTGCAGCCAAAAATCCAGAGATGTGAAACCAATTACATATGGCAAGGCTGATCCAACACCCTGACCCTTGAGACGATCACGTCCAGCCAAAGCCGCTAAAGGCTTTACTGTGTGTGCTCAAATGCAGGCCATGTTCCCATTTCTCCGGAATCAAGATCTGAAAATACCAAGTTGCCAAAAATTCATAGGCTTGTAATAGTAATTCATAGGTAATTGATTTCTCCTCTTTAAGACTCTAAAAAATTTGCATCTTTCTTTGGCAATTCTTAACGGAGTGTATCTATCATTGCTACGTGTCTGCAAACCCTGAACATGATGGATATCAGTTCCTGGACTCTGTTGTTTTACAGCTAATATATAAATACAAATATAACTCTTGTATTAGAGGAATAGTGGTTTTATTTCTGACTATGTACATACAGTCACGAACATTGCCTGCTTTTCCGAGTAATAAATTTAATACAGTAGCTAGTGTATTTTTAAAACTTATTTATTTGTAGATGATTTCAATTTAAAATGAAATTTTCAGGTAACAAGGTAGGCAAACATGTTTAACAATGCCATGATATAAATTGCTGTAGGTGACAGACCCCTATAAAAATTATAACAGGCAGATGTGCAATGGAAAAAATTATTCATGTGACAGCAATAAGAAAGACAAATTACTCAGAGACGATGTACATGCTCCTCTATAATTGCTCATAAATTATTATGGTTCCTGTTAAAATGCATCTAGACTCCCTAGACAACTAGATTTATTTAAAATATGAGTAATGGGAAATTGCCAGGAAATGTTGAGGAAGAAGATGCAGTACATGCTTTGGGTGATTGCTAACATAAAAGTACAGTAACTTACTGTCAGCCAACTTAATCTATAATTTCCTTTATAGGTTTGTAACCTTTATTTTCAGTTCACTCTGTACTCAGGTTGCAGTAGCCTGGATAGGTAACTGGGATGGGCCCAGTGGGGCAGCACTGTGGTTCACTGCTGCTATGTTTCCCAGCCCATGGGGGACACAATGGGAGGTTCTCCTGCACCCATGCAGGAGAGAGCTCTCCTGAGCACTTTCATGTTCTATGCAATAGGGTTGAATTTAGTCAGCTGAGGTAGAAGTTATGCTAAGGGGATGGGGAAGATTGACAGATAGATGGGCAAACCACTTTTCCTTAGGAACCTGGGATTAAAATGGGACAATGTTTTCCATATTCTCTTAATGTTTTAAATAATTAAAAAAAAATCTGTATTGGAAGTGTGTAAAGTATATCCACAATAGACAGGATTGAATTTGAATGAGCTTTTGGTCAGGCACTTACCAGGTGATTATATGGTAGCAGAGAAATGGTGAATATACATTTATTATATATGTGTTTCTCTCTAATGCTATTATTTTTCTCACCAACCTGATTATATTGCATATTGAGAGCCAGCCCAACAAAAATGACAGAAAACTTTGTTTTGGATAATGGAGTGCTGAACTCCACCTAGGCAGTTCCAGTCATTTGTCATGACAGCTTGGAGAATACTCCAAATGAATCTAACAATGCTCACGGTTCAGTGACAGCACGGCAAGAGGAAAAATTCCAGCTTCCATGTGAGCACAGGGAGCCTGACCTAGATTTTAGCCTCTACACTTCAGAAGAGGAAACATTCCTGACTGTGTATTTAACAAGAAAAAAATATCAAGGGGAAAAAGTCACCTCCTGTTTGATTAGTCTTTCTTCAATAATTAAGATTTAGTCAAGGCACTCTGTGAGACCTCTCCCCTCCACGGATGTCCTCAACCCTATAATGACTGGTTGCTCCGTTCTTTGTGTGCTCTTCTCTCTGTAATTATACCCTCCTGGCCTGCTGCAGGGAGACTTGTCAGAGAGGAGCAGCTGGGGTAGGCAGGGCCATGGGCAGCAGCTTGGCTGCACCTTCCCCCTCTGCCCCACTCCCTTTTGGGGTCAGCCTCCTGTGGGCTGCTTAAATTCTTTCATTCAGATACTGTTATTAGGGGGGAAAAGTCTCTAGTGTAAATTCCCTTTTCTTTCTTTTCTTCTTTGGGATGCAGATGCTATGCTGGGCTTGGGTTGCTGTGTCCAGTGCCTCCACTGGAGTGCTGGCAATGGCCAAGAGAGCACTGGTCCCACCGTTATATTGTCCTCTGGGGGCAGTTGGAGAGGCTTTTTATCCACTATGGTGACCTGGATAAATTACCTTTCAAATGCCTTTCATCTATTCCACTGTGCTTCCTATACTTCAACAGTTAAAATTCTGAAATTAGAATAGTAGAGAAGTGCCCACAAGAAGGGAAGAGAAATTTTCAAGTGAAAGTGGAAGACAAGGCAGATTGAATGGCACTGAAGGTTGCTTAGTGTTTGCTTGAGCTGTGTTTTGACAAGTTGTTTGGTGTGGGTATGAGAGAAGTTTCACTGGAAGCAGGGTATTTTTGGCTTCCAAATTTGGATTTCCATATTGGGTCGGTACCTAACTACAGAACTCCTACTAATTGTGATTCTGCTCTGTGAAATAAATGAAAACCTGGCACTGCTCTCCTTGAGCCACAAGCTTTCCATGTGTGTCTCATTGTTAGTTATTCTCTGGTATGGTTTAACTTTGCTGAACCAGCACAGGTTTGAAAGCTTTAGATGATGTGACAGGATTCGATTGACACAGGAGTGACAGAATTAATTAGATTGGCTGAATTAGTTTGGATCCAAATTCCAGTTCTGGACACCGTATTCAGTTCAACTTATAGCCCTACTTAGACTTCTGTGACTTTGCTACAGGAAAGCACAGGAGAGAGGGTGCCTTTGACAATACTTATGTGTCCTGGAGAACAAGGGATGAGCCATCTGGAGAGCTGAGCATTGCCTTGCACATCCCTTGCTGCGAGAAGGCAGCTGTGACTTCTGCACTGTTCTTTAATTGTAAATCACACCAGCCTAAAGTGCAGGACTTAAAAAAAAAGCTTTCTGGGGAAGCTCTGTATGGAGTACAATGATACCTGCTCAATGTAAAAGCTCTGTCACCTATATAAAATAATTCATGGTGTCAGAACCAGGAATTTAATATAAAAGTGGATTGGGTGGGGTTGTAGGACTGGAAGAACCAGGTTCTTTCTCCAGCTCTGCTGCTGTTTGCCCATGTCTGTGCAGCAGCAACACAGGGAGAGGTCAGTGAGATGTTTCTTGGGATACCGGCAAGGGCATGTTCAAGTTACAATGTGCAGCTTTGGTTACGGTGAAGGATGTTATAAATCTGGAGGAGATTCACTGAGAAAAAATGCTTCAGTACAGGATTTTCAAATAATGATTATCCAAACTTGTCCTATTGTGTGTGGCGCTAAGTGTTAGAGGAAGGACACAGAGGAAGCAGCAAGGAAAAGGAACATCAGTAAATTGCTGCTGGCCTTTCAGATGATGTCATTTACAGCAGCTGTTAAAAGCAATGACTTTTAATTTAAATCAGCAGGATTTTTTCAGCAAAATGAGAATGAAAATAAAAATTGAAGTTAACTGGAACAGTGTGTACATAACTTCAGGTGCAGGGTTTGGTTCGGGGGCTTTTTTGATGAAGAAAGAAGTCAGCTGGCACAACCAGCTGCTGCTTTTGCACCTGCCTGTGGGGTGGGGGGCAGGAACAGGAAACACCCTGGGGGTAAAAGTGTTGCATGATCTCCCTTCACATGTCAGAACTGTTATGAGTAATGTTTTGAGTAACGGGCTTCCCTTTCCTCCTGAGCTTATGTTAGTTTTTCTTTTCACAAGTTTGTTTTGCAGCAAGATGTTACATGGAAGCTTATGTATCAGAAAAGTATGAAAGTGGTCCCTGTCAACAAGTTTAACATGTGGTTCAGGTGCATGGCTCATGTGATCACAGCACACTTAAAGCTGATTTACTGTGATGGGAAAATTAAAACCTTCCATTTATCATGGTTACTTTTGAATGATTAAAGAGAAACCTGAAAACTTGGTAGACATAATTTAAAGACTGTAAAAGTCACTAAAAGTAGCATCAGACCTGATAGTCTGTGTACAGAAATTTGTGCTTGCTACCTTTGTTTAGGAAGTAAATTAAAAAGTCGCTTGATGATAGAATGCAATTAATGATGTTTATGAAATAAAGACTGTCTGAGGATATCCAACATTTATAGTTTGAGAATTGATACGGTAAATGCAGAAGAGGCAACTTTAGAGTTACCTGGTTGAATTTGGGGTGCTGCATTAAGTGTAAAGATGTTTCATTTACTTGTAGCTCAATATGATCAATAAATTCTAAAAGCTACATATTTAATCAAGTCTATCACCTTTAGGTACTGTGTTTGCCTTTTGATGATCTGTCTTTGAAATCTTTTCTTTGGTTTTATTCTTGGCTGATTTTCAAGCTTACAGTTTTTCCAGCAATTAAAAAGATTGAATTAAACGATCTCTGATATGTGATATGTTGATATGTGTGCATGTGCTAGGACTGTACTGTAACTAAGATAATAGCAAAGAGACAAAAAATTGTAGGGAGAAGTAGTCTTTTATTAAACTGTCTGATGTATGTTAATTTTAAAGTGAAGTATCAAGAAAACTGTTTCAAAAGTTTTTGCTGAACAGAACATCAAAAGATGTCCTTTCTTATTTGTACAACTCCTGTATTAAGTTTGATTGCATAGGCAGCATGTTGTAATTGTATCCTTTTGTATAAAATACAGATCTCTACAGTTTGAGTAGCCTGTAGGGAAAAAACCCAACTATGTGGAACTGTCTTGAAAAGAAAATTATAAATGTCACATCTGTTATTTGGGGATTTTTTTGCATAACATAATTAACAGAGGTGGATGGAAAAGTTTTAAGGGATAAGATTGGCATCAGATGCCAATGTACATTTTCCTCCAGCAAGTAACTGGAGAATGCAAAACTGGTTTACAGAGGCAAGTAGTTAAGGTGCAAAACATTTGGTTTATTTAATAAAGAATTAGAGTTTTGGGGATGAAAGTAATGATATTCTAAAGACTGGAATTGAGCCAGCTCAGTGTGCTCTGTTTATTGCCTGCACATTCACAGTTAGATGTAATTAAAAAAGGTGTATGAAACCATTTAGTTGCAAATTACCACTTTAGAGTTCTCATACTGTCCTAAAACAATTCAGCACATGCCGAAAGCCATTTCTTTTAATGTATTGTATTGCATTTCCCAGGATGCCTTTCACTATATTGAAAAATGTTTCTGTGTCTAATGTTTCTTTATTATTATTTTGCTTTCAGTTGATGGTTGCATTGACTGGTCAGTGGATCTCAAGACATACATGGCTTTGGCAGGTGAACCAGTCCGAGTGAAATGTGCCCTTTTCTACAGCTATATCAGAACTAATTATAGCATGGCCCAAAGCACAGGTCTTAGGCTTATGTGGTACAGAAACAAAGGAGATTTAGAAGAACCCATTATATTTTCCGAAGTTAGGATGAGCAAGGATGAAGATTCCATATGGTTTCACTCAGTTGAGTTGCAAGACAGTGGTTTCTACACATGTGTTCTAAGGTGAGTATTGTGTTAAAGTCTAATAAGAATGTGGGGATTATTGGTTAATAATGTATGGAGTATTACATATTGGTAAAAAAAATCATTTTAGCTATTAGAATTGAGATATTCGTCCAGTTAATACATATTCATTTTTTATTCTCATAATTATATATGTCACATAAAGCTTTGCCTCAAAATTAGTTTCCCTAGTAATTATAGTTACCTCGTCCAGTATCTATAATTACTGTGCTTTCACTAAATTATTTCTTTTGTAAGTAAAACATTTGCAAATTCTCAATTTGCTGTAAACCTTCAGAACTTGGTACTTCTTAAATCATGAAGTATTTTGTTTAAGAACTGTTCTCTTTCAAGTTCTCAGAGTTATTAGAGAGTTACAGTTTGAACTATTCTGATGGGATCAGGCCATGGGGAGTTACACTTCTGTCTGGTTTTGAAGAGATGTTTATTTTAATATACAATTATGATTTAGCATAAATTTAGGCAGACCTTGTTTGGTAAGGCACCAAAATGCATTTCTCAGAAGTATCTTGGAACTGTTGGATGAGCCTTAAATTAAACATGTGCTGGAGCTTGTGATTTTCATCATGTAGATGTTGATGTCATCTCTATGCCTAAAATGAGAAGATTAAAAAAGGAGGACTTTTAAGGAATGAATGAATAAATATTCCTTAAATGATCCAGTTTTGAATTAAAAGGAGTTTACAGACACTTTGTATGTTTTGGTTTTAGCCTATTTGGTTTCAGATAATAAGTTTGTTTCATCCTTGTCTGCTGTTCTATACTGAAATTAGACACATTTGATGAATTAAATAACAAGTATTGCAGCAATTAACAGCACTGTTCAGAACCCAGAATTTGGTCTCTGTCCATCTCTGCTGAGTCGTGCTGCCTCAGCTGTCTCAGACCATTTTGATCCTGAAGAATGCTATTGAAATCAAGGATTTTGCTGGGAGTGTGGTGGTTTGTACTGGGCCAATGTCCAGTTTAAATACTGGATATATCTGCCAAACTCAGCAGTTGGATTGTGTTGCAGCCTTTGGAGTTATTCTTTTATCAGCTGCTCTGTTAGAGGTTGGGTGTGATGTGTACTCCCTGATTTCAAAATGTTATGGGAAGATGGTGATTTATATGTTTCAAGGGAGCCGTGCTTTTTTCATAAGAAGTCACTGTTGTGATAATCAAGTTACTAGTTTAATACTCTAAAATACTTTAATGCAAATTCTTTGTGAAAAATAAAGAATCGATCTTAGATCAAATTCTGGGGCAACTTTTTTCTGGGGAAGTTTCAAAACTCTGCTCATTTACATGACAAAGTAGTTTTGGTAACAAATGGGCAAGTTCTTGAATAATTCATGGATTCTTCTCATTTTCAGCTAAAAACTCTATGACATGCTTCTTGGAAGGCATTACACAATAACAAGATCTTCCTGGTCAGTTATGCAGTTTCCTTGCTTTGACTAGAACTTTCTTGTAGAGTTACAGATATTTTTGCCTTTTTCAGATTTATGTCAGAGTACAGAATAATATTTGTAGTGGTTCCAGATAAAAGACTATATTTCTTCCTTTGCTGAATTAATTTTTTCTACCAAAAGCATGGTAATGTATCATTGCTGTTATTCTTTATGAAACCATAGGAGGCTTAAAATAGCTGAGGACGTAGCAATAGTAATTGATTTTAATTTCATTAAAATTGAGCTATGTAAAATGTAATGTTCTGAAATGTGATCACACTTCTGTGGGAGACTATCCACACCATTAACTGTGTAATTTCAGCTTTATTAATTATTTTTTTGAGAGGGATAAGCAGATGTTTGCGTTTTAGTCATTAACCAGGATCACCTGCTTTATGAGAATTGAGATCACAAATGAGAGCAGTAATTTTAGAATATGAGTTCTTTTTTCTAGAAACATGTTGCAGTGGGGGTGGCCTGCAACCTTCCCTGGCAGACAGCTTTGGCCCGTAGAAAGAATCAGAGGACGATATTCTTTGTAGATATTCAGAGATGTTCTTTATTTTCTCCCAGCCTCGTGGCTGGGCCTGGCACAGACTGTTCAGAGAGCTCTCTCGAATCATCTCAACACCCCCCTAAGTACAGCATTACCAGGGCAGGGTTACATTTGAAATGACCAATGAAAAACAGGTTTTTGGAACAATGGCATCAGGTATCCTGGCAGCCCCGTGTAATCTGACCCATGCACCCACTCCCAAGTCATCTCCCCAGGGGGAAACCTCCACAAAAACACTAACAATGTCTGTTACAAACACCATCTTTTGTAGACTGAATTAGCAGAGTGGTAGATAGAACTTGATGCAATGGAAATGAAGAGGTGACTGTCTCCATCAGTGCGCAACATGCAGTTTAGGGTTGCATGCATAGCTGAGTCTTTTGGTTTGGTAGCCGAAAGAAAAAAGTTGGGGAGGAAAATTCTTATGATTCAAGATAAATTTAAAACTTTTTCTCAACAAAGAAGTTTTCATTCAGGTTCTTTAAGAGAAAATCAGAAGCAATTCAGTTCTAAATTGATGTCTTTCTAGCCACTCACCAGGGATGAGTGAAGCCCTTGTGCAACTCCCTGTACTGTCCAAAGCATGAAATCCAAGATTTGCATGTTCCACTGGCCAGGCTGTGCTGAGTTCCACCACTTAAAGTCTCTTGCCTTAGAACTGTTCTGTCTGTTATTTATGCTTGTCTTTTAAAGAGACAAAAGGGGGTGAGATGCTTAGATGTGGTGCTAAGGCCAAGTGGGATGAGGGGTCCTGGTCCCAGAAGTTCATGGGTTGAAAGGAAGCACACAGTCTTGATCTGGGAAGGCAATAGTGAGAGCTTTGTTAATTTACTCTCCCCCAGTTTGTTACTTTTTTCCCAATCAACACAAGATGACAGATAAGAAAACTGTATGGGGAAAATGTCAACTGTACTTTTCACTGAATTTTTTATTTGCTAAAGTGTTTCTTCTCAATTCTAAAAAAACCCCAAACAAACCTGTTTTTCAAGAAGCTGTGTTTTCTGTTTGCTCACGTGTGCTCATAGGATCAAGGCATGACTATCAGCGAAGCAGTGTGAAGGAATTTTTCAGAAGCTGCTTAAAAAGGGTGGTATGAGTAGGTGAAGGATAGGCTGGTATGACAGTGATTTGGACATAAATGTGTCAGTGAATTCTTTCTTATACAGAATTGTCATTTCAGTAATCATAATGTCTGTTTTGTGAAAGAACCTGTAATACTGAATAAAATTAAGGAGTATTAGATCAGCCCTTATAAATGAGGTTGCTTCTCCAGACTGAAGAGATTTGATATCATAATTTAAATGTTGCCTTTCCTTTATTAACAAATTAAACATTATTCCATAGACAGGTGTGGGGGTGTGTGTATAATAGGAGGAAATTATTGTTACATTAAAACCTGTTTCTCCCTTTTCACAATACATTTTGGCATTGAGCTCACACTCAGATGCAAACTGAAGTGTAATATTTTTCTCCAGTGCTAAGCATATGAAAAGGTCCTAATTCTGCAAGGACTTTAAAAAGAGTGCAGAGTTGAGCTGTGTTAGGTAAGCCATGTGAATTCCATGGATCTTCTTTGTTCTTGGAAGCCTTTTCTGTGTCAAATCAGGGACATTACTGCTTCATCCAAAAGGGATCCTAAGTAATGGATAGCTGTGTATTTCATTGCAGTTCCCAGGTAAATGCTGCAACGTTTGTATCATGACTTTACTGCCCAGTGTGAAAATGCTGTGTTCTGGAGGTCTCCTTCCAGTACATACCCTGGATATGCCATTAATCTTCCAGCACCCAGAAATGCTACTTTCAGATAAAGCTGTTGGCATTTCTGTTACGGAGATTTGATGTTCTGGGATTTTCACATCAGCACTCTGGGCAGCAGCTTCTTCACTGAAGGATTCAGAGATGAGCATGTCAAAACCAAACATGGGAATTACACTCAACCTAAATGCATAGAGTGGCCCTAAAGTTCTGAGTATGGAGGACAGTCTTTTGCCTGATTATGATCTGCTTTTGCTCTCTGAACAAATACATCTATTTTTCTGTGTTAAAAGCCTGTTTTTTAAAGGCAGAACAAGAACTGGGCCAACTTAGATCATCTTTGCCTGGTGAAAGAAGAGAATGTAAGCTGGGGAGGAAATCTCAGCAAAATTTAGCCTAAATTTACCCTCACCTAGGGACTGCTCATGGAAACCACCTTCTAACTAGGCTCAACTCCAAAACAAACTGTAGTGAGCATTTAAAGCCAGTAAGAGTATAATAAAACCAGTAAGAGTAAAAGCATAAGTACCTATTTGCTGTTAATTAATTGTTAGTGAAATAAAATAACTTGATTCCCATAACATGATTCAGGAGGGTAGAAAATCTGGGCCTCAAGAGAGTGCAGGGAAGCAGGAGAAAATTTGTGGTCACCAAACTGGCTAATGAAGCTGTCTTGATTTTTGTACAGGATGCAGAATAACAGGGGAGTGAGGGCCTTGAATGCCTGTGGGGGAATAAGCTTGCAGATCTCTAATACCAGCAGAAAACTGCTGACTCAAGTTGGGAAATCTGTGTATCCTTCTTCCCTTGCTATGTCCCTGTGTGCACAGTTCTTAATGCAGAGCAGCATTGCTATGGACATGCACAGAGGAACTGAGCCTTTGCTGAGCCATTGGTAAACTACTGAGATGCCACTTTCTGAGCAGTAATAAAATAGAGCAATAGTAGATTTTAAGCCTTCTGGCATATGAATGTCTGTGGAGCACATGACCAGAAAATCAAAATCAGATTTAGATCACCTGGAGGGGCTGGCAGTAAAATATGTGGCACAACCTCTGTGCTCTCACTTCAGAGGGTGTTAGGCAGGGCTCAGGGGCCTACCTGGACTGCAGAATACACCCATCAGCCCAGGAAAAGCTGCGCCCCTTCTCTGAGTGCTGAAACTCTGGCTTCTGAGCAGCATGAAAAAAGAGGTGTTCCTAGCAGAAATGTTGGACTAAGTCATAATGTGAAAATACGTAAGGGTACTGTTGCAGTGGGGCCCTCTGCAACCATCCCTGGAGACAGATTTGGCCGTGGAAGAATCAAGGAGATGATATTTTCATGGATGTTTTCAGATGTTTATTCCTCCAGCCTCACATGGCTGGAGCCTGGCACAGACGCACTACACCGGCTTAGGAACCATGGGAACACCATAGCTCTCCGGGGCGGGGGTACACCAATGGCCAACAGGGAACAGGATAGCACCAGGGAGTCTAGAAACCCCGTAGACCATACTTT
This sequence comes from Mystacornis crossleyi, assembly GCA_013400655.1. Lineage (NCBI taxonomy): Eukaryota > Metazoa > Chordata > Aves > Passeriformes > Timaliidae > Mystacornis > Mystacornis crossleyi. The sequence continues at coordinate 19,942 of VYZQ01028772.1, forward strand.
GGCCCCCAAGGCCCATCCCCCTGGGGAGGGGCCCCAACACCTCACCCTTTTGTTTTAATTAAAAAAAGACAAAACAATTTTAAAAGAACACAAGCCACCCCCTGAGTCTCCAGTGTTCAAACAGCTGGCACCAGGAAACTGGGTCAGAAGAGTTTTTTTCATCTGTACCTGTCAGAACCTTGAGCAAAGATAGTTAATTTCTTCCTCTCCTCTTTTATGCCCCCATGGGCATCGGAGAGGTATTGTGGGGAAAGGGAATTGCATAGGGAAGCCATGGGGTGATAAACAGATTAGGGATAAATTTGGGATAATAGGATGGGGGGAAATTGGGTGTAGGGAAAAAAGG
>VYZQ01028773.1:0-15680 GCA_013400655.1 Mystacornis crossleyi
CCAGGTAACCCAGGACAAACCCCCAACCAAAAAACAGCAACAACAACAACAACAAAAAAACAAACAAACAAAAAAAAACCCACAAAAACAAAACAAAACAAAAAAAAACCACCCAAACCAACAAAACCCCTCAAACAAACGAACAAAAACTCAAACAAAAACACCCAACCAAAACAAGCAAATATGGCCCTAAACTAAAACACAAGAAGTTTCATTGAGGTAGCAACATGAGGGTACTTCTCTACACTGAGGGTGGCAAAGAACTGGAACAGGCTGCCCAGGGAAGTCGTGGAGTCTCCCTCTGGAGATATTCAAACCCCACCTGGACACATTCCTCTATCACCTGCTCCAGGTGACCCTGCCTTGGCAGGGGGTTTAGACTGAGGCAGGGGGGTTAGATGATCTCCAGAGGTACCCTTCAACCCTAACAACTCTGTGAAAAAAAAATTAAACCAAACAAACCCCCCAAAACTATTCAGATGTCAGAGGCACTCACAAACATGACTGTCGGTTAGGAATTGCATCTCAAACTGGATACCTGTGCTAACCAAATTTAGCAGGATAGCTCTGGATTTCTGGATTCTGCCCTAACATGAATAAAATTAGTAACACTTACTATTGCTGACCCAACAATATAAGCCAATAAAAACTTAGCATATTTTCTAATTTTTAAGGAAAATGTATACAAGCATATGAAATGTTTCATAGAAACCCTCTACCAAAAAGAACTGATAGCCATCACTTGCAATTATGAAAAAGAGGTCAAAGAAGCACTTATTACTAATGATTTTCTTGCAAAGGTTATCTCTTCAGTTTAACTTTTTTCTCAGTACTTAAATGACTACACCTATTTAAAATCGAACAGATTTTAATCACTAAACTGTCAAGAAGAAAACAGCTTATTTAAGGCAAAGAGAACATTTCAAGTATTCACATGAAAAACAAAGTCCTATCACATTAACTATCTGGTCCACACTCTTTACAATAGAGGGTAAGGCTTGTCAAATTTAAATCTTGTACATAGAATCAATTTTTAGACAAACACATCTAATTCATGTGTGATCAAAAAGCAAGTGACCCACAGAAGGCAATCAAGTAATATGCCTGTATTTCTAGCTTGCTTATAGACAGAAATAGTACGTGCATCTTCCCAGCAATATGCGTTTTACAGATGAACTCCAAGAAAAAAATTTGGCTTATGAACACTGGTCTACTTGATTATTGCCACATGACAAACATGGGCATATTTTTACATCATCATAGCTATTCTATAAGCAAGGAAATACACTGTAGCTCTTACCTAAAGGCCAGTGACCAATGTAAATTCACATTACAACAACTATAAGGTGGACAAAATGTATCCTTCCCAAGATCCATTAATAAACCGATCTGGTTTGTCTTGTTCTTGCTTGTTTCAAAGAAGTCTGGTTCCTTCTACCTTGAAAGACGATGAATTTTACTGGATCAGTAAACCAAGGCCAGTAAAACTTGACACGCAGCTTAAAACCTGCTCCTAATAGCTCCTTTAAGCTATTGACACCCTGTTTCCTCATTACCAATTTAATCATTTACTTCTATTAACACACCCATTTTTCCAATTTATCACCAGCAAAATTAAGAAGATAAAAAAAAAATTAATGCTCTGAAAGTTGACAGGGTGAAAAGGTTTCTACTGAAACTGGCAAACCATTTTTAATACAATAAATGAAATGATGCTCTGCAATTACAGTGTCAGATTCCACAATAAATAACAGTGTATCTTATATTCACTACCAAATCTGAAAAATGTAAAGCAGATGCAGTGATTTATTTTAAATTTTAGTTGAGGGACAGGTGATCAGATTAGAGGTTTAAGAGACTACCTTAGGGGAAAAGGTGAGGAAACACGCAAAACATGATCACTTTTTTGTCTGTTTTTGAACAAACTCCAGGGTATAATGAAGAAGGCAATTTTATTTAAAAACATACATAGCTTTGTCAAGTTAAAACAATTCATTTTTTCCACACACACAAAGACAGTCAACTTTACAAATATTTACCGTGTCATTAACAGTAGAGTTAAATAATTATTCCATCTTAATAAGAACACTAAATATTTAAAGGTTCAAGACAAATGGAACCTTTTGCTGCTTTTCATTATATTTACCACAAAATAGTTAGATATAAGGACTATTTATACTAAACATGGTAGAGCGAAGCAACCCATCCCTCTGACATATCAGACTATTCTGTACAGCATACAGATTAATAAATGTTGCAAAAGAAGCAGCTTTTAGAACTAATTCTGTACCACCTAGTTCAAGAAATTCTCTCTTCTAACTACCATTGAATTCAAATAAAAACAGTTTTAACAAAGAATGTGTGCACTTTATCCCTGCTGGTCTTTACTACTTGTACTTTCCTTTCTTTCATCCATACTATGTATTAGGATGGACAACATGGAAGGCAAACAGAAGGCTATAATCCTGAGAAATTTCCACAAGATTAAATATGTATTTCTTTGCTACCACAGAAGCAATCAGTCCGGCAGCATTGCATCACATTCATCTTATAAATACATCTAAATACTGTATGATTAAACAGCTGCCAGAAGAAAGAAATGGCTGAATTAATGGATGTTATTAGGTAATTTGAATGTCTTTTCCTTTGTACCTATATTGCCCCAATACAATAATGAAGGGCAGTGTGAACTGGTGCTTTCCTGCTGAACTCATAGGGCCTTCAGTTAAGGGAGAAATGTTTAGAGCTTTCTTATTCAGTACATCTAGCAGTTTAGTTTCTGCAAACTGAAGCTGAACATGTTATTTAAAAGGTATAATTTATGTTTCCAAGACAGCTCTAGGCACTGCCTTGTTTGGAGTTGCTTACCAAGCAACTATGTTTCTCCAAACAAACTAATGTGCAGAAGGGTAAAGGTCAGTGAAGGTAATTATTGGAAGGAAATCTCTCCCTAGGCCAGAAAAGACTAATTAAGCTTATGCGTGTTAAATCACACGGGGAAGTGAACACTGAAATAATTGAGTGTAAGTGATAGCAAGACCTATCTACAATCTTCTTGAAAGGAAATTAAGGCAGGGATAATAGAAAGTGGGATTGTTTAGGCAGCAGGAAGGCAATATCCCCAAACTTCATTCACAGTTCTTTGTACAAACGTTCACATCTTCCCTACACCCACACACACACACACACAAACACTCCCCCACAACAGAGAACACCTTCAGTAGCCCAGTAATTAAATGAGTGTGCTGAAACCTAAAGCAGTTAAACTGCATTCTGCAATCCTGGATTCAACACAGTTTACTTATTGCTCATTAATCTCTCCACAGATGTTATCTTTTTAACAGCTAAAAAAGCTTAAAATATGACCAAGATTTTCAATGCTTAAGATGCCACTTGTGCTTCATTCACCACCTGGTCTAAATGCATGCAACATATGGCAGTAAGTGGCATGAGTTTCCAGTCTAGTCCTTGCCCAAAAGCCTTAGGCTATCGTGTGAAAACTTAATGAAAGCCATTTGCACTGAAAAGCTGGTGAAGAAAAGCTGTAACATTATCTCCTCCTTCCGAGTTGCACACCTGGAGAAAACAGCCTTTCCAAGACATCAGCAGCGCACTGCTGCTGCTGACAGGATAACAGCACAATAGGGCCTGTTTGTGTTTTTAACTGCACATGCAGTGATTATGTGCTGAAGTTTCTTGGGTGATCTGCATATATTCTCTGAAATTACACTATGTGTTAACTGCTTTTAAAATACAAAGCAAACATGGAGCAATATTATGTATTTCTAACATCCTATGCACTTCAGGCAGACCTAAACCAAAGACCGACTATTTCATAGTGACAGGTTAAGAAGTAATCCCATTTAAGGCCATGCTTATATGTTTGAACTCCCAAAGGAGATAAGCAACAACTATAACACTGACAGATCTTAAGGCTTTCCCAATAGTTTTGCAAGTATGAATTGTTAAGATACCTGCTGTCAGCCTCAAAAGAAGCATCTGCTAGCACTGCTCTGCTGCAAGAACCTTTCTGTCTCCTTTACCAAACTTTTAAATTTTATAAGTCACTCTTAACTCTTTTAGCAAAGCCCTCAGATTAAATTGCTAAGTCAGATATCTATAAGTTGCTGCAGATTTCCACTGATGTATAGTAGAGCTAAACAGAAGTCACCACTATCATACATAAGGCTTCTACTTCAACACAAACATGAGCAGGGCTGAAATCCCAAGGCAGGGTGCTACTACTCAACGGTTTTTCTTTTTTTAAATAACAGATGCAAAACACTTCTAATACTGAAAATGGTCATATATAAAACTACCTCTACATTTTTCCTGTTGATTCACACTGAGATTCATCTGTTCTCTTAAAAAGCTACTTTTCAATTTGATAGTTCAAGGAAGGCACCAACAATTAAAACCTACTTAGCACATGGGACGTAGGCACTACATAATTCTTGTTCTTTTTCTTGGTAACAGCAAAATGTAACTAACATATCATCTTTTGAAAGAAGTGGATTTTTTTGAAATATGTACATATATCATAAACACTGTAGAATCCTCAGTTTCTCCAGTACCTCTAAAGTGTACCTCCTGATGGGAACTTGCAGACCAGAGATGAAACAGAAGCTGCCTGTTCCCACTAAAGATGCCAAAGGACAAACTGGTGTGAAAGTCAATTTACGTAGCAGAGTGGCCAACGATATCAATCTTGATCTCTTTATAGTAAAATTAATCAGCCTGGGCACAAAATTCACTGAGGCAAGTTCAATGAAAAATGGCATGAGGAACAAATATTTTTTTATGTTTACATTGTCATTTCTCTATTCTCTATTCTTGATGGCACTGAACCAACACAGACCAGGTGATGCACTTTGCCTGAAGGACATAGGGAATATATCTGGTGAGGCAAATAGCAAGGGTATTTGCATATTTATCTGATGTTTGTCAGAACTCCTCCCATTCAAGCTATTAGGGGGAAAAATAATTATTTTGTGTAAGTGAAGAAACAATCACAGTGCAAGCAGTCCTACTCTTAAGGGGGATTTCAGATATATTATTGTTTTCATGCTAGTCTTCTTTGAATACATTGACTTATTTTACTGGCATAATTACTCAGGAGAGTTGAAGAGTTTTAAGGAGGAAAAACCGGTCTTGCTGCAAAACTGCAAAGGATTCTGCTGAAGAAGTAAACAACTGCCACTTATTATCCCAAAACCAAATTAAATCCCTACGTAATGCTCTTGAACATTGAGATATTGTATGTTTGTGGTCTGAAAACTAGAGAGTTGCCTTTGCAGTAAGCAGGTTAAAGAAAAACAACATGTAAACAAACTAGTTGAAATTTTTGAAAAAAATGTCAAGCAAGAGCAAGTAAATTCTAAATAAATGACTGACTTGATATTGAAGAGATATAATCCAGGAAACACTTAGCCACAGTAACACAGAGCCAGCAGATCTGCCCTTGCAAAAGACAGGGATTTTCTACACCTAGCAAGACTCACACTAGTTCTGTAAAATATTAACAGTTTGGTCAATATTAGCCCATCCACTTCCATTTTTTTTTTAACCCAAATGTTAAAACCAACAGCAGTAAAAAATTACCAAAAGGCAGAATCCTGTGCAGGCCCAAATCATCAGTAACTATATTCTCAGAGCAGGACTCTTTACAATGGACCATTTCCTTTCCTCTCCCTAGCTAATTCCATGAAGGCCACCAAGACTCCAAGACAACACCCAGCACAGTGAGCATTTAATGCCTCAACAGAGCAGCCACTGAGTGAAACTGTAAATAAAGGAGATGAACAAGAAATATGTAGGCTACTGCTGACGATGGCTTTGCAAAATTCCCTTAAAGAATGTCTAAGTCTGGCAACTATCTTACAAAAACTGTAGGGCTCCTTTCAGTAGGTTAAAGGGCTCCTAATTTGCAGGAGCAGCTCATGGAACTGCTGAGAGCACTACTGCAGGCATGTACCCCAGTCTAAGAAAGGTTTCCCCTAGTTAAAAAACCCAACATATTTCTAGAGCTTTCAACCATAGCACCTGAAAAAGACGACAACCTCTTCACAGCTTTTACATGCACAAGTGGAGCGAAGGTCAGATCCACCAGTTCTGCCACATGAAGAACACCACGCATGTTTCCAGACAGAATGACCCACTGCACTAGAGAGAGAGGCCTACACTCCAAAGTCACAAGTTTCACAGTATCTTCACTTTTCCAGATGAAACAACTACAGCTGCTACTATTCTGGATTAGCATTTAGAAAACAGCAAGGAAACTTCTCAAGTAAGAGTTACTTTTAAAGTAACATAAGACAAAGTTTTAAAAAGGACAGTCAGAATATCCCATACATCAAATTCTACTAACAAAGGACCACCAACTCCTTCTGACAGTCAAGGAGCAGCAAGCTTCCCCAAACATCCTTTCCTGACTTGCACCATCTTCTCCTCCTGCAACAGGAGCAAACTGTCCTGCTTTCCTGCCACAACCCTAAAGCATTGAGTGCAGGAAAAACAAATTCTCACTTTACAAGCTAACACACTGCCATGTTCTGATTGGATAGCAGGGAACAGTGGGTGCCATTTTTAGCTCTGAAATGGGAAGCAATGGGCACAGGAGAAACTACCCCCAGGTTCATCCCAGCAGGATCCCCATATCCGTGCTCACGTCATTTGCATCTACTGAACACCACATACCAACCACCACAGTGCTCAAATGGCTGAGAAAAAACACTGCATAGTATCACATACAGATGAATGAAACGCAACCACAGTGAACTGTACTGCATGGTGTCTGCAATACTTTTGCAATACATTGCATTACTGCAATGCCAAAACAGCATTGTTCTACATCTGGGGTTCCTGTGCCACAAGAAAACAGTGCCAGGCAAAGAACAACAGCTTCAGCAAGTGCATTTTGATTGCTCACGGCAAACCTTATGGCTACCTTACCAATCAACTGTGAAGTTTGAAGCCCCCAGCTCTCTGCCCTTACAGCCCTATACATCACTTTCAAAGATGGGAATGAAATATTCCATATGTTTCCACTGCCAGTGACATGCCTATTGAAAGCGCTGCCATGTTGCTCTCCCCACTGGCGCACTGGGTCAGGCTATTAATCTGTAACTATGCAGATGTCAAGAAGGTGATGGCAAAACTCCCAAATTAAAACACATTTTTGGAGAGCAACCTTATAAAATACACAACTGCATCTGCAGCACTATTAAGCTAAATTAAACAGGTTTAGGCCTTCCCTGCATACCTCTGAAATTGCACATTCATTTATGATTCACTACTAATTGTGTAACCATTTAAAAGTCTAGGCACATTTGCTTAAAAGTTTTAGGGTGAAAAAAGTCCTTGCAAGACTTAGCATTTCACCACAACTGGCTGGAGAGAGAAAAGGAGGAGGCAGATCACGTTAAAAGAAAAAAAAAAAAAAGTCTTTTCATTTTAGTGAGAAAATGCATAAATTAGAGCTGCAAAGATGGCTGTGTACTCTCCAAGGGCCTGACTTCTGAGGGTGCTCTCCACAGTCCTCTCAACAACTTCACCTGATTTTGAATTTTTCTTCATTTTGGGGTTGGGGTTTTTTTTTCAAGGTAAATAATTAGCGCTTGCTCTCTTGGAAAGAAGATTTTTTTTCTGCCCCAGAGACAAAGCCTTCTGTGCAACTTTAATCCCGTCTTCCAGACCATAATGATTTGAGGCTCCTCCTTCATTTTTAATGCAAAGCTTACAGGAATTATTTACTACATTTGAAAAAGAAGTGATGGTGTTATTAGTTTTTGTAATAGTTTTCCTAGTCCTAAGGAAAAGGTTAACTTTCATAATTTTAAACTTTAATTTTGATTTTAGATCAAAAACAAAACAAAACAAATTCAGACTCAGAAATTACTTCAAGTATATCTTTACTGTGCAACATCTTGAGGCTGAGTTGTGAAAAGTCACTAACCACTGTCTCAATTTCCTATAGGTGCCGAAGTTATAAACGAAGATTTTTAATTACATGTGTATTTATCAATATTAGATTTGAGCAATGTCAACAAAAACCCCAATACTGATAAGCACTGAACATGAAATTTTGGCAACAAATCTTATATGTTATCGGACATTATACCTACAAACATCTGAATACGTTTAAAACTGCTAGGACTTGAGAAACACAAGAAACTTTTTCCAGTTGTGAAGAAGATACCATTCTTATCTACCACACACTCATTACTTCACATGTATCCTTAATGAATTGCACTCATCAGATATAAATGCAAAAAACACACAAAGAAAACCTAAGGAATTAATTTTTATTTTTGCCATGCTACGGAGACGGTTCTTCCTTTGAGAAGACATCAAATTAGACAAAATATGTTTAATAATATACTTTTTAGTAGGTTTTAAAAAAAAATTAATGTTCAAAGTTTAGCCAAAGTTTTACTAACTCCAAAACATACTGTATGACTGAAACAGGCCACCAAAGAAAAATATTACTTCCTTCTAACTCAGTAATAGCAATTATGAAAAACACACAAGGAAAAACAGAATGATAAAAATTCCTGAAGTGATATTCTTAATTCTCAGAATCAAATATATCCCTCACAGATGTCAGACCACAGTCCACCAGGGAATATGTATCAATATCACCTGTTCAAAAATAGCTATCTGTATTTTTTAAAACATGTTATCATATTGGCTGACATTATGCATAATGCCATCAGTTGGCTATTAGCCATTCAAATTCAACAGCAGTTTTCAGACAACAACTTTAAACTGTTATTTCTGAGATCATTACAGTCCTCTCTGTGATTTTATAAGAGATGTATAATATCATTGTGCCTTCAAACTCGTGGTGAAGCTGAAATACAGATTTCCCTTACTCTTTCAGCAACAGGAGTATGTTTCTGGGAAGTGGAAAGTTCAGACCTTGTCACAATCCTGTAACAGTTAAATAATTCAACAGTAAAATAAAATGGATTCTGCTATGTCAAGTATGTATTTTAAAACAAATGACACACGATTTGAAAATATTGGGACACTTTCAACTTCGGTGAAACTCACTGACGGGAACAGTAACTTAGCACTTTTAAAAAAAGACAGAAAGGTCAACTGTTTTGCAGGTATGTCACAGGCCATTTTTTCATTATTTAATTATACATTGCAGGTACCCTTATATCTACTGCTGCATATTTCCAATTCGGACATATCAACTTTATTTGGAACAGAAGTGAATGAATCTGGGCCTGATTCTGAAAGAAAAGCTCTTAGACATATTTATATAGGACACTATTTATATAGTAACACCAAGATCTTCCTCTCCTCCGTGTGAGTTCCTGTGACAACCATCACTGCATGCAATTCTGTGTCAACAAAAACAGTAGCCCACCTACCAGCAAAGGAAACACCAACAGCTACCTCCACTTTTTCAGCAGGGTTGTGCAGCGCAAGCTAGTGATGGGAGTGCGTTGAAAACCAACATCACATGACCAGAAATCTCTTTTCAGATCAAAGTTTGACAACATCTTATCAGAAACTGCAACAGTACCTGAAAGGTAGATATGAAAAACTACAGAGGAGTATTTCTCTGTAGTGAAATCCTAGGTCACTGATGAAGCAGATAGTGAATCTACCAGGTGGAGAGGAGGGCCAGGGACCTCTAATCCATGACATACTGCTGATACCTCTGTAAGCAAAGGTCTTGTAACATTTAAAACTCTATTGCTTCAATTTACAGGTTTCTTTAAATAAGAATGGCTGCTTCTTCTCTTACATACCTTCTCCTACCTTCATCTCCTATTTCTAGGATCATACAAATCTCTGTAATTTTTCCTCAAGCTATTTTTGACCTTCTGCTTCTTATGTAAGAAGACCCAAAACCACAGTTTGGCAGCACAGAGCTGCTGCCTGAAACACATTCACCCCTTAACAGAGTAACTGCTGGCCACGAAGTTTCATATAGCCGTGCTGAAGCAAACCAGTCCCATGCATTTCACTCCCTTGTTTGTTTGTGAAACAAGGAGCAGGCAAACCTGGGCTGTTGGCAAATCCCCCAGAATATAAACAGAACATCAGCTCCTACCCATTCCCAACAAGAGGCTCATCTTTAGGAACAAGCTTTTAGGAAAAGCGCAAGGGTGGCTGAGAGGAAGATCTCTGACGTTCAGAGATACTCCCAGAGCCACACAGCTACCATGCTCTCTAAAATGTGATATGGGTGCTCAGCCCTTCAGAAATCTAGGCCAGTAATTTTCTCTGGGTAAATAAGAGCTTGTGTTCTGCAAAAATTGCTGGCTTAGATGTAGAATACAAAACAAACAAAGATCCTTGCAGAGGAGGGTTTTTTGGTTTTGTTTTTCAGTCCTTACATTACAGCTTCCATATTTTCCCTCTCAAGTAGACAGTTACTACCAAATTCCTCTCAAGAACTTAAAAGGTAACTATTTACTAACATGAACTTGCTTACACTGAAGTCCAACTTTCTTCCATGCTGCAGACTTATCTTAGTATTTATTCCCCAAAATCACACTTACAAGCCTCTGCCAGTAAGCATCAAATGAGAAATTACATATTGCTGATACAAATGAGCTCAGTGTACAAAATAAATGCCAAATACTTGAGAATTACATGCTATGGCAGAATGTTGGGGTTTTTGAGGGGGAGGGATAAAAGGTAAAGAGGAAAACACTTCACTTGATACCAACAAAAACACTAAAAAGGCAAAAATATTTAATAAAACTTTGGAACATCAACAGCTCCACTACGTGTATACTACCGAAAAGCATCTATTTTATTTACAAGACTGACAGATAAACTGGCCATCTTAAAATGAAGATAAATCCTTGGGTGATATACGCTGGAAAGACTGTTGCTGGAATCACTGAATGTTGCCTCCTGTCCATGGGATTTCATGAGCCTGTACAAATATAACAACATTTCTGCTGACTTTAAGAGTATTCAGATTGAAAATACATGACCACATCTTTCTAAAAGAAGTATGGAATTATTGCCATCACATCACCAGTATGTAGCACAGGCAAGTGAAAAACTAAATGTTTTACCTGTAAAACCTTCAAATCTCTAATTAGATAAGGCTTTTCTATCTCAGGAGAATTACAATTATGCTACATTTTCCAGACTCAAGGTCACATCTGGACATCACCTTTCACCATAACAACTCTACTAGACAGTATTAACAAAACTCAGCCAGGTCCTTACTGTACTTAGATATCTGACCATAGCAGTATGCTAAGTATCTCTATCTTTGTACCAGATGTATGAGAAGACACCTCACATCTCCTTACTACATTTTATCATCATTCTATCAAAAAAAAAAAAAAAAAGTGACAGATGGCAAGACAAAAAAAATGGGCAAGCTCTGCTCAGTCCAAACAGAACCATGTCATTTTGCCATTTATACATAAATGGAGCAAGGTATCTCACTCAGTTGTGACAGCATGTACGAACTTTCAGATAGCATGTATACCGAAATACAGATCACCAGCTCTCTGTGATTGCTGAAGCAACCTGCAGTACGAAACAAGTGGAAAAAGGAAAAAGGATCTCAACTGCCATATCTTGACTTTATAAAGCTAGTGCATAACAGCACACAGAAAGACAGCACTAAGGGGTTAAATGAGCAATAAAACCCAAAAGATCAAGAGGACAATTTCATCCTGAAGGTCTATCCTCTAGTCTAGGGCAGCCAGAGCTCCCAAGCCCCTGCACCTTTTACAACTCAAAGAAAATAAAATTAAAGCAAGGGGCCCTACCGTCTCCTGAAAACACACACAAGAAGCACTAGAATGAAAACTATCTGTACCGTTTTCTTACTTCAAGTGCCTAAAATATAATAGTAGGCACTGAGAAGGGGCTACATTCCTCATGGTTGTCAGGCAAGACCTACACCAGAAAGGCCCATGGAAAATCTCTCCAAAAGTAATTATCTAGAATTACTTGCTTTTAATCTCCTGCACAAGACTCATACAAGTATTAAACCCTCCAAACTGGAATTTGAGTTCTCAAACTGACATCCATGAGAAGCACAAGCACATGTATGCCCTACCACAGTTTCCTGTCACTAGCATGAAATTTTCTAGAACATGGCAAGTAAAACACCATAGCAAAAATCAGGAGCATACAGCATTGAAAAAAACCCAAACAAAAACCATTTCCACATTCTAGCACAGGCACCACTTGCACAGAAGACAGTTATTTTGCAACCAAGCAAACTGAACCTTCATAAACAGAAAAACAGGCAGATGGTAATTAAGAGTTACATAAACACCTGCCTAAATTATACAGAACAAATGGTTGCCTACAGTAAAAGTATCGAGCAATTATCCTTGTCATCCCAACTCCCTTTGAGTTCCTCCCCATCCATCCCATCCCCTAAAAAAGCTTGGATCTAGTGCTGTCACCTCTCTTTTCTGAGCACTTATTCATCTCCCAATAAGCTCTTCACTGACTACTGTCCATTGGGACAATATACTCACCTTTATTCAAATTCCACCTCTCAAAGTTCACCAATGACTCAAAAGTAGTGACCAGATACTACATCTTTTCAAGCTGCTGATACCATTACTCTCAGGATACCTCACTGTACTTTGGTAATCATATAACCCCCACTACCACTCCAGCCCCTCTCTCCCTGCTTTCAAACCACCACAGTAAGCAAGAAATGAGGAGGGAATCAGCCAAGAGCTGAATAAAGAGAAATACGGAATGTGAAGGGTATTTTGTAAGGATATGCCTTTAAGTCTCTAGAGAAACCCCTGCCTGACCATTCATGGCAGCACCTTGCAAGTTAGGCTAAATTATTAGACAATGCAAAGAAATTAAGACTTCAGGAAAACAGAACTAGTAAAAATTAAATACCAACTTCCTTCTATAATTCTCAACTGCCTTGGAACTCATTCACTGCCAACTTTAATTGTGAGCAACTTTTCTTCAGTTGCTCTCTCCTGGCCAAAGCAAAAATCTAGGCATAGCTTTGCTTTAGTATCACAGAACATCACCTCTAACACTTTCAGCCATCTCTATGCTCCAGGCTCTCTGCTGCCATGGCTATAATAAAAAAAAAAGCCCTGTAGTAACGCTAAGGGGCTTTCCTGACATCATTAAGGTGCCTGACATAGAGCACAGAAAAGCTTTCTTCTCTTCACATGGCTAAGGTGCTTTGCCATGAGACAAACATGTCACGTCGGGGTGTGATTTTATTTTCCTGTCTTCTTCCTCCACACAAACCAACTCAGCATCTCTGGCAAAACTATACATTGCCCAATTCAAGCAGGTCAGAAGTGAGATTTCTTTATTGCCTCCAAAACTGTCTTCTACATATCCTAAACTTCTAGTGGCCTCACTACAAGAGAGACTAGTTAAGCTCAGAAGAAGCAGCTCAATTTTTTTTTCCTTCTGCAAATAAGGCAGCAGGAACTATACACAAATGGGGGTCAAGAGTGTCCTCCACTGCCACAGAATCAGACAGATTCTCCTCAAGTTAAACGAAATTTCTTAAGCTTAAAGAGCATAAAATCAAAAGCTACAAAAACTCATTCCAAAGCACACCGAAGTGTGTGCAGGTCTCTCACTTCTGCCGTAAGTGTCACACTGGCTGTGTGAAATTTACCTGCACAGTAAGGAGAAACTTATAAACTGAAACTCTTTGGCAGCCTTATCTTTAATGGGTGTTGGCTGTGGCAACTTGTGCCCATTGGACAATGAATGCCATGTTGCAGACACTCAGGGATGTACCAGCCCATTTTATAAGACAGTCAGACAATGTAGTAGCCATAAAATCTTATGCTCAAATGCAGCTTTTACCAGAGAGGCTTCAAGTACTTTATTAATTTGGGTAACTTCCCTCTTTTATTTGTGGAGGAAAGAGAAACCTGTTTACCAGTAAGTCCAAGGGTTCATGATGGCAGCTTCTAACTTCGTACCCCAAACGCTCAGAAACCACCATTTCTGCCACTGGAAAAACACCACAGTGAGGTCCCACTAACACCTTATAAGCACAAAAAAAGGCACAAAATATTTAAGCACAGATAACAACTGGGACCCGCAACTTCTACAATTCATCAAATACTACACAAGAAAAAGGCCCAGTAATCTTTCTCCAACCAGCCTGAACAATTAAAAGAAACAATCCAAATATGTAGGAGAAATTGGAAACCTCCTCAGTAAACAAAATATCCAGTAACTAAGAATCAGACTCCCTTTGCGTATTAAGTGTAGGCAAACAAAGAGAAAGAAAAAATGCAATTTTCGAAGGCATACACCACTGTTGTATTCTGACAAAATAGCAATTCAGTACCGATCTGAAACCACGCGCCATCATTTGCTGTAATGCGCTGTATTATACGTTGTAAACACGGCAAAGGTTTAGTAATACCAGACTTGACCACTGGCCCATACTAGACCTTGCTCCACCCTGTGAAATCTGCGCTGAGAAGTGGGGCAAGACTGACAAGTTTTATTGTGAAATTTAACAGGTTTGTGGATTAGCAAAGCTACCGTATTGAAAGCTGCAAATCCCTCCTCGGTCATGTCTCTACAGAACAGTGCTCATTCCTCAACTAAAATTTTACTAATAAAGTTACCAAAACTCCACACAAGATCTACCAGTTTCTGCCTACTTTACAACATTATCATAAAATATGGGATAAAATGTTTTAAAGAGTTTATATTTTTCTTCATTCACAAGCAAAACCCAATAAAACTTCGATGTTTCCTTATGCTGGTTTTTTTTCAAGGTTCCCCTGCGCTTCACCATAGTGAGAGAATTTGTAAAAGCGAAGGCACCTTATTTAACCAGACTTACGCGCTCTTCGGACTGAAAATGCCTTGACTTTTGGGAGGAAACTGGCTAGCCTGGCAACTGGTTTCTGGAGAAAAACTAGGAGAAAGGTGATTCAGGGCGAGGACATCAGGCTGAGGCACACACATGTGAAGGCAGCAGCTCCCCCCCGGCTCAGGACGGCACCGGGATTGACTCGGGCCCCACCGAACCCCCCAAGACCTCCCATTTCGCTGCCACAGGACCCGAGCAGCTTCCTCCCGGCCTTTTAAACCTCCGAGGCCGATTCCTTCGGAGTCGGCCGGCTCACGTCCACCCGCCGGAACCCTGGGGTGCCGCCTCAGGCCCTGCCAACCTCACCTGCCCCAGCGGGGCCGGGCCCTGCGTGCGGGCCGGAGGCCCCACCGCGGGAGCGCGGCGGCCCCGGAGTCGGCCGCGTTAGATCCGCAGCAACAATAACCACATACACACTCAGTTGTCGGGGGTACCCGCCGCAGGTACCTCCCCGCCGCGGCTACCTGCCCGCCCGTCCCCAGCCCGGCCCACGCCCCGACTCACAGGGCGTGCGTGAAGGCGCTGAGTCCCAGAGGCACGGCCGCAAGCCCCCGCCCGGAGCAGTCCACGCCGCGGTCGCCGTCGCAGCTGCAAGGGGCCGGGCAGGGCGAGGGGGACGCTCCGCCGCTGTGTCCGGCCCAGCTCCCCAGGCCCCAGGCGACGAGGCCAAACAGAGCGAGGCACCGCATCGCCGACCCCGCCGGCCGCTGGCCGCCCAGCCCCCTCCGGCCCAGCTCGGCTCGGCCTGCGGCTCTCCGCTGGCGCCCTCCACGCACCGAGCCTGGCCGGCTGCCGGGAAAACGTATAAAAACCCACAAAAAACAACAACGACAAAAAA
>VYZQ01028774.1:13229-32121 GCA_013400655.1 Mystacornis crossleyi
CTTTGAGGACCTGCTTTTAGTGGCAATTCACAGTATGAAATACAGTGATTTTCAGAATGCATTTTTAATTACTCTTTGCTCTTATTTCTCTTTAGAGAAAATTAAAGGTAAATACAATTACAATGGATGTTCTTGTATCTAATTAACAAGTAGCTCAAAGAAGATTTACTGTGGTTTACCTGTCAGTTAAAAGTTTATATTACACTTATTTTAAAATTATTTCTTTATTTAATTTAAATATTGTTACTGTGGAAGTGTTTGTTCTTTGTGAAATCTAATGGAGTGAGCCCTATTACAAGTAGCCAGCATAACAAGAACCTGTTGATTAGAAAGAAAATGTTTGGTTTTTAAACAAAATGCGAAACTGTCAAACTTCTCAGAATAAAAATGTTATGTATTATCAAGCACTCATTTTGCACTAAAAATAAGAAAAAATTTTATGTTCAGCACAGCTTGTAACTTATTCTCTGTAAGCTGGTGAAGGAATTACTAGTTTCTTTTGATCTTTTTAAAAAAAATTCTTTGGTCATGTTGCTTTGAAAGGGAAAATACAATTGAAAGGTTGAGGATGCAGTATTAAGGAATTATATCTTTGCTGACATTCATATTGCATGTGGAGCTTGCATGCCATGTGAATTGTTTGACTTTGTTCAGAGAATTGCAAAGATTAGTGTATTTTATCCAAGTATAAAAAATAAGAAAAGAAACACTGTGCATTTAATCTTGTAGTGTTTCTTCCTGGAAAGTGCTTTCTGCTTCCCTGTGCTTTTAAACAAATACAAAATCAAGTTAAATATACTTGTAATCATGTATTTATCTCATTCTTTGCAAATGGAAGAGTGAAAGAGATCTTTTGACCATTCTACTCCTCCAAGCTTTAGTTGTTTTGGCCTTTGTTGTAAAGTAACACTTGGGAATGCCACAGGGTAGTGTGGACTGGGAAGCAAAGTGCCTGTTGCTTACTGGTAAACACATTTCATAAATAGCCAAAGGCAAATGTTTAATTTTAAGAAATGTTTTTCCCTTGGTAAATTATTTATATTATATCCAAACATAAATACTATTTAAGAATATATTCAGACTAATAATAAATTCACTTTATGTGAAATAAATTCACTTTATGTGAAATAAACTCAATATAAGTTAGAATTTATAAACTAAAACGCATCACAAATAGGGAAAAAAGCAAGATCTGTGCACTTTGTTGCTGCCTCGCTAAGAAAAATAGCCAGTAATTAGAATGCTGGTGTGTGAATTATTTCCGTTTTAAAATATTTGAGATATTCAGTTGTGTTTATACAACACATTACAGATGAATAACTGAGTACTTTTAAAATTTTATGTTCAGTATTACAGCTTTTGTACCTCGCTCTTTGTTTGGTCTTAAACCAGCAGATGGCATTTGTTACTCTATTTAAGTGCAGACTAACATAAATTTTGTAAACACAGGGTAATTAACTTCAGTAGATAGAGAAATCTTGTTTTCTGAGCTGTGCTTCTGATGTGTCTGCATTCGTGCAAGTTCCTGTAGTTGGAATTCCACTTCCTTAGCACAAGGTGTATTAGGGGCATATAACAAACTCACACATTGTGCAGCCTCTTGTCCTTTGGCCAGCAGCATCCTCTCTGCTTTTCAGAGTTCAGTGCCAGTGTTCCTCTCTAGCTGCTGTGGGGGGGACAGTGAGTTGCACTGTGTGCACGCGGGTGAGTTCACTCGCTGCTCTGTTTTATAGGGTGTCTGAAGCTGAACAGGTTGGTAGGAGTGGAGGGACCAGGACTCTAGGGCAGCCTGTAGTTTGGTGAGGCAGTGGAATACAGGGGCTGGGTAGTGGTGAGCACATCTCTGCAGCACATGGCCAAATGTTTGGTACTTCAGACTGTACTTTATGAAAGCCACTACTGTAATCTAATTTGCACTCTGTACTCCTTCAGTCTATGAAAGAGCACTGTTTCTTCCAATAGAGTTACTTCGGGTTTGCTTTCTTTCTTATCTGGATATTTTTCTAATTGAACGTGTCATATAATCAAGGAACATTCCAGTTTTGAAGGAAAACAAAGGTATGAATTTAAAATTTTAACTCAAGGTGGAGTCATTTGGTTTTGTTAATTTTTTCCTCTAGGAAGTGTGCTGGTGATTTAAAAGGCAGATTGGCTTCCTGAAAGTGCTACTAAAGTGTCTGTAGTTACTCCAGTATTTAGCATTCTGGTCTTTTACTGACCAGTACGGATCTGATAGTGGAATGTAGCTGCTAGTATAGTGGATAATTTTTGCCTACAAGACTTCAGTTTAGGTGAACATTTTACTTCTGTGCCTTGTCTTACTTCCTCCCATTATTCTGTGTCAAAAATTATCTATAAATGTGACTCCAGATCACTCAGGGTTAATAATAGTTTGTTATGTGAGGCACTCTGACTCAGGACACATAATGCTTAATGTGTCTTAGGAAAGGGTTTTCAAACCTAAGTGTGCTTCATATGGAGCAGTGCCTTACAAGTTTCTTTAGCTAAGTGGCTAAACCAAGGAAGGATAGACCAAACCTGTAGATTTTGGAAAAAATAGAGGTCCTCTACCCAAAGCTTCCTGTAGCCAAGATCCTCTCCAGAGCAGCTTCTCACCTGCAGGAGCCTTTATGGTTCCTGTGAGAGCCAGATTTTCAGCATCCCTGTTCTGATGGGAGAATGGCCAGAATGGAAGCAGGGAGCTTCTCCTTGAACCCAGTCAGATACTGAGCAAAATGTCTGCCTGGTTCTTCCAGTTCAGGAACTTCATCTTACTCATTTTGGATCAATAACCCATTAATGCTCATTATTAATCAACAGTAGTAATTAGTTTGATGTAAATTAAGTGGACCAAAACCTTTATTTGGTGTTACGTTTTTCAGAGCAGTTGAGCTACTGAGTTCATGCTAAATTGCTTAAAATTTAACCTTGGATTTTAATTTAAAAAGCCCACACACTTAAATGGTTTTTCTAGAAAAAAAAAAGCCTGGTTCAAAAGCAAAAATACCTTACCCTGGCGGACTACTATTTTGTGTGAATATAACAAAAACCACTTACATAGGTACTTTCTCTTTTGCTGAAAAGTAACAGGGTTTGTACAAAACGTCTGGTTGGCTGTCAAACTATTGTAAATTGTGCTAGAAAGTAACTACAGAGGGTTATTTGAGCACTGTGTGATTTGAAATGGCATGGACCAAGCAGATTTCACAAGTACTTTTAGATCTCTTGTACTTACGTGAAAGCAGCTGCTTCAAAGATGGTTCCTGGCTAAACTTTGTTTTATTATGGAGCAATTGTGTAATTTTTATTCACATTCTGCCAACATCGATTGTGCAGTCTGAACTGTTGTATTGGCAAGCACCAGTGAGCACAGCACCTTGAAGGAAGCTATGAGAAAAGTATGGAGCAAGGTGATGTGTTAGGAGAGAAATTCAGTTGTCTTTGGCAAATTGGACAGTTTTGTGGAGGACTTGACCTTTGTACTGAGAGAGCTCTCTGTCCCCTTCTTGTCAGCACTGGATTTGGGATATGACTTCAGGGTATTTGATTNATTTTGGGTATTTGATTTCAAAAAGGCCAGATAATGTATTGGTAGAAATGACGAAACTTGGTCGGCTGCCATGATATGTGTCCACAGAAAATCACATCATCTTAGATGATGAATTTGTCAAATTTTGACAAGAAAACTGATGGGAAGAGTAAGAGCTTCTAGCCTACGTATGAAAAATCAGATGCTGAATGTGATGTTTTTCTTTCTTTTTTTTTTGTCTCCAAGTTCTCACTTATTTTTTTATTCATTTCATGGTTAACAAGTAAATGATGCTGTTTGACCATGCAAGCTTAAATTAATGCTTCCTGTTAAGAGCTGAAGGTATTAAATGTGTGCTGCAGTTAAACTGGTGTGCAGTAGATGCCAGCAGAGACATACAGAGTCAAAATAGAAATATGACCAGTGTTTCCATAGCAACAACTTCCTCCTGGCAGTCCTATTTATAGCAGTGCTGCAGTCCCAGCCTCGGTGCAGCTCTCGGAGGGACTCTCTAGGAAGGGTTAACCTTGTTAGAAGAAATGTAGGCGTAAAGGTACACTAAGACTCTATAGGTTTGCCTTCTTGTGTTTTATTAAACAATGCAGTTACTGATCGTGTTTATTTTCTTTATGTACACTTGGAAAAATCTTTGTTTCAAAATGGAGAGCCATTAAATCTGTAAGCTGTGAGCAAATACTGCTCCTCCTTCCGTGTGTTTAAGAAGAAATGCAACCTAGTGGAATAGGGCTGGATGTATAGTGAAATCAAAACACATCTGGTTTTTCAAGAGCCTTTTTCTGTCTCTCTTTCTACCCATAATTCCTTCAGAAATATGCATGCCTGGCAAGACTCAAAATGGATTGTGTTCAATTACATAATTTCGTATGAAAATGAAGGGGGGGTTTTAGGTTACAAAAGGGCTATCTGTATACCTTGTTTTACATCCTTTTCCCTCAAGGTTTATATATTTATAACTAGAAAAATACCAGACATATTTCCTAAGGCTTATAGCACAGACACTCTAGGTTTATATATATATAGTGTAACAAATTTGAGAGTCATTAAATGCTTATAAACTTTTGTATTTTCTAATTCAAAATTAGACACTTAAACTGTTGTCTTTTTATGAAATGTGTTGGCTGTGTCTTTCAACTTACAAACACTTTATTGGTCAATAAGAGATCTGCGAAATTTGGCAAGATCCCCGAGCTCTTAAAAATGGANTTAGCTGTAGGTGATCTGAAATTTGTTTTGTATCATAAACCCATTTTTCTAGGTCATGTCAAGCAATACAGTTAATTGTCTTAAAAACTCTTGTTCTTGATCGCAAGATTCTCGGGGTTAACCTTCATTAAACACGAGAGAATGGTGTTATTTGTACAGTCCTGCTTTGTCTGAATATAGAAAAATGCACGCATTATCCTTTAAAAATATTTAAAACGATTTCCAAGTGAAGTTACAACACATGGTAACATGCTGTTACTCAACCATCTGGGTCCTTTGAGGAGAGGAGTGTTCTCTCTTTCTTAATCCTTCATTTTTAAGGCNCAGACATATTTCCTAAGGCTTATAGCACAGACACTCTAGGTTTATATATATATAGTGTAACAAATTTGAGAGTCATTAAATGCTTATAAACTTTTGTATTTTCTAATTCAAAATTAGACACTTAAACTGTTGTCTTTTTATGAAATGTGTTGGCTGTGTCTTTCAACTTACAAACACTTTATTGGTCAATAAGAGATCTGCGAAATTTGGCAAGATCCCCGAACTCTTAAAAATGGAGGATCCCTCACTAACACTTTGTTTTAAGTAATTGCTCATTCCTTTTGTAATGAATAATAAATGCTGAAGTTGGATTTTCATCTTTCATTCTTGAAATAACTGATGCATAAAGAAGAATATGTCTTTCATCAAATCATCAATTTTTAAAGCAAATAAATAAACTTTCTTTAACCTCTAGNATTTAAAACGATTTCCAAGTGAAGTTACAACACATGGTAACATGCTGTTACTCAACCATCTGGGTCCTTTGAGGAGAGGAGTGTTCTCTCTTTCTTAATCCTTCATTTTTAAGGCTTGACTGGTAGGGTAGAGTTTCTTCTTAGAAACTGAGAAATACCATTTTAGCAGAGATTATTAAAAATAAATTGTGCATATAGCTACCTGGTAGATTCTTTTTCAGCAGGGAGCTGGAACGTCTGTGGCTTGGTTATAGTGCTGTGTGCTGTAACATGCTACAGGGCATCAGCCCCTGGGAAATCTGCCCAAGGTTATGGGTTGGCCGTCAGGAAAAGTATAAAGGCTTTGTTGCCTTTATCAGCTTAGGGGACTGCTATGTCAGCCCTTGTCCTTGGCTATCATCATGATGTTGCCTTTTATAAAATTGTGAGAGAGTTTTTACTGAAATACTATTTATCAAAATACCAGAATTTGCACATGCAATATTCAAATTCAAAGTTGAATGTCTTACCGCTCTGAGTTTTGTAATGTGTTTTAAAATTTTGCCAAGATTTGGCAGCCGGAAGATAGCAAAAATAAAATTTCTGTCTAAAGGAAATTAACATTTCTGTGTTGACTTTGGCTGCAAGAAATTGGAACTTCATTATTTCTTACAGAACAGAAATTTCCGATTCTGTTTTGCATTCTGTTCTTCCTCTATAGCATATAAATTACGTGGTGTAATAATTAATTGGAAGATCAGTGTGTCAGTAAGATGAAAGATTAAGTGAAAGAAAATAGGAAGTTCTGCCTTTAAAAATCAAGCACTTCATTTGAAGACCCTGAAAGCCATGTGGGATGTGGGTTTGTATGGTAGTTTTTTGTATTGTCATTGGGCAATATCAATCAATGCCAAGAATTTCCTAGGTTAGGAGAGTGTATTACTATCTGTAAAAATGTGACCAGCACTTTCTTTTCATGTTTCATGTGTGCAGAACTTCTGTGGCTGTGTACGCTGGCAGTAGTTCATAAAATTCTGGCAAATTCAGGCTTTCTCTTAGGATTTCTTCTAACAATTCTTTTTTGGTTTTCACCTAAACCACTTAACTTCTGTGATGTCAGAAGATGAGTATTTATGAATCTTATTTTTGGTCCCTACCTCAAGTGTCCAGGTTAGACATTTAGGTGCATTAAGAACTCTGTAGTTTGATGGGCAGAGTTGCTCCGTGACAGTTTCCACATCTTCCAGTGGACTCAAGATGGCTGGCAGACTCCTAACTTATGTAATGTAAATTTTGTAAATTACTGTCTTTCAGATCAGGGAAACAAAATGGTTAAGTTGAAGACCTGTGTGAAAGATAAGACGACAGTAGTGTAAAGGCTCAGAACCATGGGAGAGGAGAGAGACAAGATAAGCACTCCATCATAGGCAGGTAGCTTTGTCTACTGGAGAGAACAGCCAAGATTAGAGAGAATATGAATCTCTTGGAAAGATTCCCTCAATGCCTAAAGACTTGCAGTGAGCTACAGGGTGAGCACATCTGTACAATTTCAGAGAGCCTCTTCAACTCCAGGAAGTTCACCATGCAGGGGATAAGCATCTTGACGTTGTTTTAAATATTTTTTATATTGTGTGGAGGTGCATGGCCTTACTCTGCTTTAACGTGTTTGGTTATGTATGGCATGTAATAGATCCCCTCTGCGTATTTGTGACCCCTGGTAAGGCAAACAGATTCTCATCATCTTCACTACGTCTAGTTTCTGGCACCAGAGCCTTGAACCAATGGGATGTTGTGGGTGTCATAATTGGTCTTGGAACAGAGCAGGTGAAAGGCTGGAAGGCGTGAGGTGGCAGCAGGGGAAGGTTGCAGCACCAGACCCTGATGGAAGAACCCCCTGGTCACCACCAAGAAAGCTGATGCTCACCCGAATTGGCAGATGGCTGTGCAGAATGTAACCATTTAGACAGTTGGTTCCAAATTTTGAACAGGGACTGGAGAAAGAAGTTACATTTCCAGAGTATCTGGAGCCTGAAAGCACAGGGCATTCCTGGGCTTTGTGTAGACTCTAGAAATATAATGAGTTGTGCTGGCTGAAGCTGATCACAAGCGTAGCAGTGCCCATGAGGAAGAACGTAGCCAAATTTGTAGTCTGTCTGTCGGCATTTTTATTGTTCTATCATTGTCATGGGCAGTTTGTCAGCATGTCGGTTTTTTTCTGAGGCACAGGGCTGTTATGAAATGGTTATATAATGTCCAAGGGTGGGTATCTGCTGACATTTGAAAACTGCAGTGAGAAGTATGGTGGTGGAAAATGAGAGGTATGTCTTTAACACGTGTTGACTGTAAGACAGGAGACAGATTGTGGAAAAGATATTTCAATCTTTCTTAAGAATAGCCTAAATTTTTAAG
This sequence comes from Mystacornis crossleyi, assembly GCA_013400655.1. Lineage (NCBI taxonomy): Eukaryota > Metazoa > Chordata > Aves > Passeriformes > Timaliidae > Mystacornis > Mystacornis crossleyi. Next base: position 21,111 of record VYZQ01028774.1, read on the forward strand.
AAGCCACATTGTAGATGTACAGAAATGTATGTGTTTCCATTTTCACAAAAATGAATATTTAGTATTACCCATTGTAAGCCTGCAGAATTACATAATTTGCAAATTTATATAATGTTAAATGCAGCTTTCAATTTATTTTCCTTGTATTTTGCGCCATTAAAAATTACACTATGTAGACTTACTCCACAATTGAAAATACTAAAATTCCTTCTGAAAGAATGAAATCTTACCAGCAAGAAGTTAAATACATTTGGTTCATTCGCGGAGTGAGTAGAACCCAGTTTGAAAAAGCACAATGCAGTTGTGTTTAAATGTGTGATAGAATTCAACTTCTTCATTGATTTTCTTTCACAAAGGAGGAAAACAATACGTTTTTTTCCTCCAGTAATAAAGTAAATTTATTCAGTAGTGTTTGCTAGTAACTTCCTTGCTTAGGAAGTCGATTAGTCGAAAGCATGAGATTACTAATGATTAGATTCCAGCTGGTTATGTTTGCTATGATGATGTATTACTCCATCTTAATAACGGGAGGAACTGCAGAATAGTTACTTTTGGGTTTTTTCACATATGATTGTGGTAGATTAAAAAAATACCTATCTACTTTCTGATCTTTACTTCTGAACAGGTTGTTTGTGGTGCTCTAACATAAAATGTGCATTTAAGTATGAAGCGTGATGCATTAAAAAGCTATGAGAACACATGCTAGAGAAATTATTGCTTGTTTGCTTTTTAAAAAACAAAACACTTTTCAGTTTGCACGATAAGAGACTTTTCACTGTATAAACCAGTACATCATAGAGCTTTCCTTAACAGGAAGTAGAAGAGAGTTGTGGTTAGCAAACACTGCAGGCAGGAAGTCCGACACATGCGTAGCTCTTAGTGGCGCTGGGTTGTCTAGCTGCCTTCAGATGTTTTCCCTGTTGCTTTTGTGAGAGTCGCTGGGGTGTGTAGATGGCAGGGCACAAGGAGGTCCCTTGTACCCAGGGCGCGGGGACAGCCACGGCGCTGCAGAGACTGGAAGGGTTCGCTAATCGCCTCTTCCATAGGCACTCCAAGAATGGTGCGCATGAGCAGAGAGCGGCTCTGGAGGATGAGAGCCAACAGTGCTCTGAGTTCACTGTCCAGTGGGACAAATCAAGTAAGTGTGGGGAGGGGTTTGTTTCTTTTATAGGTATTTGCTCTGCAGTTTGCCTCATGAATGAAGTGTGAACGCTTGATGTGCGATACGTTCTGGGGCAATTTTATAATGCATTACCTAAAGGTATTAATGGGAAGAAGAGCATATTGCATCATGCAGGGGAAGATGGGGGCTGGTTCATGGACTGATGGCTGGCAGCGGAATTTATTCCTCTTTCCTTCTTTTCTTTCAAAGCACAGTTGCCTTGTTTTGGCAAGCCCTCACCCCAGTTCTTGCTTCTAAGTTACTTCTTTTATTTTCAAATTAAAGCAGCGAGTTCAGCAGAAATAGAAGACTGTAACTAAAGACTAGAATGTTTAAACTTTGAAATAGGCAGACACTGCTGCGCAGATTAAACTTCTAATTATAGGGATTTTCATCATTCATAGTTTTATTTTAAGGGATATATACATCAGAAATGCTCTATATAGTGGTAAACAATATAAAATTGTGTTTGATTTTAATTATTACATATTAACTTAGTGTGGGCATGCTGATCAGCTTTTATTTCTTATTAGTGAATAGTTTACAGTATTATTTGTATGGATTAAAAGTTTTCATGATTGTATTTTGAGTAATAAAAGAGATTTCAAAAAAAATGACAATCTCAATAAATTGACATTTTATTTTCTTTTTAATTTTAAAGCTGTGTAGTATTTTGCAAAACAGTTCTTGTCTCTGGTTAAATACTCATTTTAAAATGTTACAATATGGTAATTTATGATAATTTTGTTCCAAATTTCAGATTCATTGATGGATTTGAGATAGCACTATTATTTCAGTTGAAGATAGGCCATGTTGGAAATGCTTAGCATCACAGTGTTACCATGAAGAAAATCAGTATTTATATTTCTTACTTGAAATATAAAATATTATATGAGTCGGGAGTGAATTTATTCTCAGAGGATATGCAGTAAACATAGAAACAAAAAGGTGTTAATGCAGTGATCTAAAATAGATTAAATCTAGGTCTCCCAAATGAGATGGGAAAGAATTGACTCGTTTTGTTGGGAAGATAAATGATGAAAGTGCATAAATTCTGAGCTTTCACTTCTCCAAAATATTTTCAGCTTGGTAAAAATAGGCGCATACTTGTGTTTATGTAGAAGCTCTTTTTTATGTAAATAGCTATTTGAAAAAATAACACTTGAAGCATTTTTGTTTATATAATGTGAAGAAAGTAATGGTAATGACCTACTGACACTCACGAATTGCAACCTATTTGTGTACAAGTCTGTACTTTTCCCCCCTCTATGTAAGGCAGGCTTCCTAGTGTGACATGTTTGATGAGGAAGTGGACTGTGTGTCTCTTGATAAACATGGTGAAAATGGCTGTTCTGTGAATGCTATTTTAAGTCGTAATTAACCAGAGCAGTTGCATGCTGTTTTCGGAGCTGAAGTTGCTGAGCTGGTAGCTGAATGATGGGTGACTATGTAGCTTTGGTTTTGGGGTGAAATTCTGAGTCTTTATCCTGAAACTCTATTTTCAGCCTCTAGATTATTTTTTAAAAATAATAATTTAAATTGCTGTAGGTACCCATGAACTGAGTGCACAAATAAAGGTTCTCATTTTACTACCACTGTAGCCAGAGTGATAGAGAACATTAGGAGTACAGTGGAGGAAGTAATTTCTGTCTACTCCTGGTTCCTAATTAGATCTTCAGAAAAACACATCACCTCTGAAAATAGTTTGAAAAACATGAAAGAGAAACAAGGTGTTTGGGTTTTTTTGTTCATTTTGTTTTGGTTGTTTTGTTTGTTTGGGGATCATTTTGTTTTGTTGCGGGGTTTGTTTATATCCAAGAGCGTGGTGTCATAAAATTGCCTAGAGCCACTGAATTCAGCTTGTAGATTAATTTCACAGAAAGTTTAATGAATAAGCAGTGGTTTAGAAACATGCTGGTGTTCATCTTGGAAGGATATTTGAATAGTCTCAAATATTCTGCCAATGTCACTGCAACTTAAAAACCTTAGTGTAAAGTTTTAGGTGAAGCTACTTAGCAAACAGCATGAAATACTCTTGAAGTTCAAGGCAAAAGCACTCTAATTCCTGAAAAAAAATTGGAAGTGACTTCTCAGAATTTTTGTTTTTAGGCTTCAAGTACAATCCATTTGAAAAGGAAGTTAATGTATTTGTATCTTCTACTGTAATGAAATACAATAGCAGGTCTGTTTCTGTTCTTTTACAAGCAGTTTCTGCTGAAGCTCTGGGTTTGCTGAAAGGGAAGGAGCTGCTGCCTGTTTGCATGGACTTTGTGTTGTCAGTCACTGTTGTCAGTGTTGTGGGTTTGAGTAAATTGCCATGTGGTCTATGGCCTTAGGGGATTTTCAGTGGTTGAGTTTGAAGCTTAACATTTTTGCTTTGTTATTTTGATACATAAAGCATACAGTTTCTCTGACTTGCCTTGGATACTTGGTTGATACATGAAATAAATGTATTCTGTAATATGCTCAGAGTCCAGGAGGGCAGAGGTGACTCAGGGCACAATGGGCCTCGAAATCTGTTTTAAAAAGCTGACTGAGCACATATGTGGTGGCACAGCCTGGACTGGTAACCAGGTCAGTTGTGCTGCACTGCCCAAGGGACATGATGGGAGCCATCAGAACGATGCATTTCATTTTTTTTTTCAGAGCCCTTGACTGTGACCACTTGCAGCTATATGGAACCCACATTTTGATTTTTGCTTTGTTTTTTCAGTTGCTTGTTGCTCTTTGAAAAATTGAAATGGGAGAGGAAAGGAGAATGAGGCTGCTTGGTTTTGAATGTAGAGACAGTAAGATCAGTGTGAGTCTTACATTCTTGAACCAAGAAAAGTGTTTTCTAAATCTGCATAAGAACATCTACAACTTGGATAACTGAAATGGTCAGGAGAGTCATCACTAGTGCATCTGCCATCTTCATAGTCCCTAAATGGAAGATGAATGGGTGATAAACAGTCAAAGGAATATCATTTGGTCTCTGATTCAAAATAATACCAATATACTTCAAAAGACAGTAAAATGATTTATAGAGATTTAGCTGAATAGTTACTTGAATATGTGTGTGTAGAGAGAGAAAACTGAATGCGAAATATGAAATAATGTACAGAGCATACTGTATGAATTGCTTAAAGCTTTAGAATAACTACTAGTTGGGTACAAGTCAACAGATAATTCTGGTCTAAGGTTGCCATGGAAACAACCAGTGCTTGATATAATTGAGAACATCTTAAACCCTCCTGGTGTTTGCATGCTTTTTTCCCCTGCCATTTTGAGTTGCTTTAGACATGAATAGGTAGCATTGGTCAGAACAGTAGTAGTTAATGAGCAAAACCAAATACCCGTGTCCTGAATATTGATTTTGATATTCTACTGGTATCTTGTGCTTTGTAGTTTTTTGCATCACAAGGAGCTCATAAGGAAGAGCAGCTCTCGGGATTCTGTGTGCTCTCTTTCTGGTTAGTGTGTAAGTGTGTTTAGAGATTGAAGCACTGGTTTGGTAGAGACTAGCATACTTCATCAACTGTTGGATTAATATTTGGAGCAATATGTTTCTGAAAACTGGCTCTTCAGCATGAATGGTAAGTCTTTTCTATTCCCTTTTGACACATTTTTTTGTTCCGTCTTCACAATCAGGGAAAATCTACCAGGTTTCCCTTTCTTGTCTGCAGAGCTGCATCGACTGCTGATTTCTTTGTTTTTGTAATCGACTCACTGTGGGTTTCTATGTAAAATTATTAGTCTTAAAGATTTGCAGTTTTTTATTAAACAGTTTGCTTTGCATGACTGGTATTTAGTGTTGTAAATTTTATTTTAAAGCTTTCTTTTAAAAATATCTGATTTGGATAATTTTGTAATTGAATATATACACTTGTTCACTTAATTTTCTGTGCCACTCATAATAAATTATTTTCTATGAATTGATACAAATCAGAGAGGCCTTCTGAAATTATTTTAATTATCACCTAAAAATTCTAAACAGGCTTTTGTTGTTTTTCATCTGAACCAGCTTATTCTGCTATAATCTTTAGTCTTCTAGATGCTGGGAGGGCAGAATAGTTGAGGTCATTCATGGAAGTAAGGGAGGGGAATCTCATTTGAAATTAGATACTGTAATAGATCTAGTAAACTTATCAGGCAGGTATTTACTTTCCAAAACCACTGTGACTACTTATTAAGGTACTTTGAATATAATGGCGTTATGAAGCGCTATATTCTTACTTGTAATATTATTGAAAGTTGTTTTTTAAATATATAGACTCTGTAAATTTGTTTTCTTAGAAAAAGATATGCTTTGAAAATTGTTTGCAAAAAGCACAAATATGCTAGTTTCCAAAATGATGCCTTTTTGTTTCAAACAGATAGTCTGGAGCTTTGGAAAATGACTTGAGACAGAGATTTCTTGAAAAGAAAAAGCAGTTAATCATGTATGTGGGGTTTGTGTGCATGTGTGTCTGTGTGGTTTTGCTTAATCCTACAAATTTAAAGGACCATTTTTACAAAGATTTCGCTTGTGTACATAGCATGAGATAAAGACTGGGAGGAGTTATCCCACTGCCTTATCTAATACCAGCTTGTCTATACTTATCTCATACAAATGTGTTGAGGTCATCTTCCCCAGAATGGAAAGTGTGGCTGTCATTTCCTTGGTGTACAAAGTCAAAACTGATACAGTTATTAAGACAGCGTTTCAGTACTTTGTAGGTACATGATGGAGATTTGTGGTACAGCATCATTCATGGCTGTTTAAGTAAACCTAAATGCAGGCTGTCCCTGAAAGTGGTGTCCCAGCCCTGGTGGGTGCTGCCCACATCCCTGCAGGGATGCTGGCAGGTAGGAGCACAGCATGGACCTGGTGGGGGCTTGGTGTGGCCTCACAGGCCCACGGCTGGCCTGCACTTGCCCCGCAGGGACACGATGGCATCCTGACATCCCTGCCACCGCCTGCCCCTGCTCAGCCTCCGGGGGAAATGGGGGGGAAGCAACAACCTCCCTGCACCTCCTCCATGACACGCGGCCTCCTTGTCTGCTCCTGGACAAGGGGTCAGAAAGTCTCCACTTTTCACCAGTTGTTACCAGACTGGGTTTTCCATTGCGTTTTCCTCTGTTTCTCTTACCCTTAGGTTGTAGCCTCCACAGGAATTGAGATCTGTGGAAATCAGCTTTGTGAACGTTGAATTTTGGTTGATTTTGGTTTGGATATTCTCATGATTGAGTCATAAAGGAATAAATTTCACACAAGCTAGGTGAGAAAGACGTTATAATTGTTTGCAGCCTCAACAATTGTGTTGTTTTTTTGTTTATTTAGTGGTGTGGGGTTTTTGGGGGGTGGTGGTTGTTTTTAGGTTTGGGGTTTTTTCTTTCCTGTGGGGGTTTATTCTGCAATTTGCATCTGTAGATTTCATTCATCTTGACATGCAGGCTCCCAGTTCCATTAAAAAATAGAAATAAATAGCTACAACTTCTAACAGGTGTTGATACCCAATCAAAAATACCAATTAGTCTAATTTTGACTGGAGAAAGGTGACTATCTCCTGCTCCATCAAGATTAAATCTTTGCTGTAAATGTTTCCCTATTTAAACCACTTATGCTTTTCAATGCACTTTTGTGGCTGTCTTCACTGCAGCAGTGTTACATTACACCCTGTCAGCGGATAAAATCAGATGCTTTTCTTGTGAAAGATGGCCAAGATGCAAGTAACACGATGAAGTAATACCTTGATGAAAAGTGATGTATTTTCTTCAATTGCAAGTACAAGTGGCTAATTTTTTTCCCCTTTTATTTCTTGTTTTTTCCTCTCCCCCAAAAAAGCTCTGGTTATGTGATTAGATTTTTTTTTTCTAGAGGGTCTCAAAGGAAAAGCTGTTTTTCTATTTCTTTGGACTTGGATTTTTATTTTGAACAGCTTGAACAGATAAAGCTGTAAGGCCAAGTAACTTTAATAGCCCCAGCTCCCAGGGGTGAAAAGTATAGTCTGCTACATCTTCTGTTTCACTAATAGGCTTAATATTCTGAAGTGTCACTGATTACATGATTGGGCTACTACTATCCAATACTGCAAATAGAGGTAATTGCTGATACAGACATTTGTACTCAAAAGACAGTTACCAGAAATGTGTGGAGACAGATGGAGCAGTACATGGAAAGGGCGTGAGCCACGCTGATGGAGTCTGCTGAAATATTGTCCAGTTTTGTGCACACTAGAACATAGGCATGTGTAAGGAGTGAAGGGTGAAGGGAGGTAGTGTAAATATCTTAAGTTATGTGCACCGGAAACATTTTTAAGGGCAAGGGACAACAAGTAGCAACTGATTATTCCTGCTGCTCAAAAGACTGTAGAAAATGGAAGGATGCCATGGAATTTCTGGGTGCCAGAACCATACATCTTCCTATATGTGTCTCATGGGACTAACGCGTTCGTCTTTTCAAAAATTCCCCATTGTTACCCATTAGCCTCTGACAGCAAACTAAGGCAATTTCTTGGGTGTTAACTTGGATTTGTGTTTTATTCTATTTCTTGTACAAAATATTTGAAAAAGGCAACACAGAAGTTGCTGCATTGACATTGTTCTTAAAATGCATCCACACAGTGAACAGTCCCTCACAGTGCTTGGTTTGAGGTAGAAGCAAAAAATGAGTTTATTAGAATCAAGGTTTCTTCCAAAGGAAAGGGTATTGGGTATGTTGTAATCTTGAACTCTGACTGACTCTAGTCCCCATTACATTACTTACAGATATTTTGTTACCAGAAAGATTTGTTTATTGCCCTGATTTTTAGTTTACATCTCAAATTGTTTATATATTTGTTGCTGGTTACTCTGAGAGTTGCTGTTAGTCCTGCTGTTGCAGGCCAAAGTTCACAGGAGTTTCCCGGCTTTAATTATAGAGGTTCTTACAGGCAGTTTTGTAACTTGGACAATGTTTTTGGTGGGTTTTTTTTAATTCATTCTTAGCTGTTGACAGATACCTCAGTCCATTAAGAATTAATGTGGTTTAATTTCTTTAGCTTTTTTTTTCAGGTTTTGCAGTTCAGTTCTGTGCAAGTTTTATGCCTGCCTTTATGCTAAATAAGTGCTGAATTTACCCAGTTTCTCTCTAAAATCTCATTCTTTATCAGAATGGGTAATAAACACTCTTACCTACTTTTTGCTTGCCTTAATCCTGAGGCAAACAAAAACTTGTTATTCACATGATGTGTTGAATTGTGAAATGTGTTTATTTACATAAGACTTCCTTATTCAGGAAGCCAGTCTCTGCTATTTAAGGGTATAAATGAACTTCTCCTGCTTGGCTGGTTACTGCAGGCAACCCTTTCCTGTAAATATTGAAAGCATGTTCTGCAGGAGATATGTCAGTGCAGCGATGTGTCAGAAGCTCAGATCTTGTGAAGAGATGAAGAGCTATTTTGCTGATTTACTCTGACAGCTGTGAAGATGTCTTGCTGATCCCAAAGTATCTATATGAGAATTTGTGAAGTTTTATTAATGCAAGGGCTGGGACTAGGTAGCTTATGGGAAGTGGACTTAGACATGAGTGCACATAGACCAAAATTGGTGCTTCTACTATTATTTTTATGCCTTGTATTAAATACTTGAAAAAAAAGGAAGAAGAAACAAAATAGTTGCTCTTCTCAAGTAACTTGTTAAATGGATCCATACAGTGAACAACCTCTGCAGTTGTTTAGTTTGGAGTATAAGGAAGAAGTTAATCTAGTAAAACTTCTAAAGGTTGCTTTTAGCAGGAAGGTTTATTTGTGCATGAGTGTTTGTGGTATTATTCCCTGCTTGCAGGGAATTCATTAGTCAGTATGCAGATCAGATCTACTACCTGCTGATTTATGCTTACAGTTGCTAGTGATCTAGCCATAAAGCCTTGTCTCAGGGATAGCTGCCTGGCAGCATGTTATCCTTTGTAGTCACTGAACTTCTAGAGAGAGGAAATGTGGGGCAGTAATATGGAGAGGAAAGTGGATGCTGACCAGTTAGCCAGAATCTTAATGGGGCAGAGGGGCAGAGAGCTTAACCAGAGGGAATCTGCAGCAGATGCTGTAAACATTTTTCTTGGTAAGTGGTTTTGACCGTAAGAGGAAAATCTGATTAATTTGTTTGTTTGTATTAACTACTAGAATTTGCTAAAAACATTTGCTCAAAAATGTGATACATTTACAAGATATTTTATAGTAGTGCCCTAGAAAATGTTGTTCTTGGAACTCATTCTTAAACTGTATTCTTTTTTTTTTGTCCCCACATGGTAACCATGGAAATATGTGCACTGCAGAAACAAAAGATGTTTGAATTTTCACAGTTCTCACACACTTTTCAGTTTTCTTTGTTGTATTGTTAATATCTGTTATATTTCACACAGGAAGGTGGTCTTTTACACTACAGGTCTTGTGGTAGTTGTAACATTTTAGATTATGTGCTGGATAAAGTTCAGGAACAACTATAAAGGGTGGTGCTGCACAGCTGCAGCTTAATTCCTAATTGCTTACACAGTACCTCAGTGTATGATGATTGAGGATATTACATGTTAAGGTTCTTCATACAGATTTTTTTCTATATGAACAGATTTTTTAGGTAGGGAGTGTTATGTACTGCATTTGAAAGTAATTGTGTTAAACACATAATTCATTAATTTTAAATTTTAAGATAATAGAATTATTCAATACAATAATTGAAAATCAATAACTTAGAATTATTTCTCAGAAACCTTTTCAGCAGTCCGGTGTGGTGTGTTCATGGTCTTCTCACACTAGCACAAGCTGGTACCCTTTCAGAAAAGGAGCGGTTCTGTCCCCCATATTTGCCCTTTTCCACCCCACTTCTCCCTTCTCTCACCTCAGGAGGAGCATTCATGGGAAGAAGAGGGAGCTGCTTCTCTGGTCATTCCCTGCCTTCTGCCCATTACTTTTTAATCCGGCCTGGTTCCCTGAGCTGCCTTGGCAGTCAGACACAAGAATGCCTTTGCTCTTTCAAGGAAGGTGCTTACAGAGGGGCAGGAATGAGTGACTGTGAGAGGACAGGACTGGGGTGGGGGCTTTTTCAGCCCATACTGAACACTGAACTGTAGCCTAACAAACCAAACTGCTGTTTCTTGGACTTTTAAGCCTCAAATCACATGGATTGTTGCAAGAAAGGAAGCAGATTAATGAATATGTCATCTCCTTCAATGAATGCTTCAAGGGCAGGAAGGAGGTATGAGAGAGACTTGTTTCATTAAGCCAAAGCCTAGTTTTAACATATTCCAGAACTAACTGAATGCCAGTTCTAACTGGTCCATTTAGAGAATTGAAACAAAAACCCCAACTCTAATCAATCAGCAAAAGATTGCTAATAGCACTTTAGTTTGAAAGGGAAAATTGGGTAATAAAGAGGGGTGCCAACCTGAGAGACCAAAATACCTGAAGGTGGCATGGAACAGCACTTGGCCACCAGGAGTCTGCAGCAGACTTTGTCACATCCTATACATGGATGGTCAGATGAAGATATTCTGCTTGTCAGCATTGAGGAAGTCTTGCCTATAATTATTACTTTAGGATTTGAATAGTAGATTCTAGGTTGGATCATAAATTTTGGTTGGCTGCTATGGGTCTTTTGGCATTTATCTCCTGTTGAGAGAGAAGTCACTTCTTAAAGTATGTTTGTTTATAAATTTTGATGAACCTTGGGTCTGTGTCCCCTTGTAGATTAAGAAAGCAGAGTTATATCTCATCTGTGTATTTTTTTGTGTAAAATGATTGAACTGGGACATACATGTATGTACAACTCTGCTGAGCAGTGCTAGTACAAGATTTGATTGCATTTGTGACTGAAAAACTTTACTGCTTTGCATTATACATTTGACTTTACTGATTT
>VYZQ01028776.1:0-48769 GCA_013400655.1 Mystacornis crossleyi
GGCTGGGCTGGTGTTCCCGTTCCTGTTCCCGTTTGGGCAAACGGCGGCTGCCGGCGTGTGAGGCTGGGCTGGGCTGGGCTGGGCTGGGGTTCCCCGTTGGGAAAATGGCGGCTGCCGGTGTGTGGGTCTGCTCTGGACTGGTCTTCCCCTGTGCCTGTTCCCGTGTGGGACGATGGCGGCTGCCGGTGTGTGGGGCTGGGCTGGTGTTCCCGTTCCCGTGTGGGCAAATGGCAGCTGCCGGTGTGTGGGCCTGGGCTGGTCTGGTCTTGTCTTCCCGTGTTCCCGTTCCCGTGTGGGAAGATGGCAGCTGCCGGTGTGTGGGGCTGGACCGGGCCGGGCCGGGCGGGCTGGTGTTCCCGTTCCCGTTCCCGTTCCCGTGTGGGACGATGGTGGCTGCCGGCGTGTGGGGCTGGGCTGGGCTGGGTGCTGCTGCTGGGTCTCTCAGGCGGCTCGGCCTCTGGTACCGAGAAAAGGAAAAAGTGTATTTGGTTTGCTTGAAAACAGGTTACCCGGAAAACTGTTCTTACGTGTCAAGAGTTTGAGCTCGTTTCTTTGACTTCTGAGTTTCTATGAAAGAAGATTTTTTGCCCCTTTTCCTCTTATTTTCACCCTGGCCATGCAGCTTTAAAGGTTGAGATTCTGTGTGCAAACTTAAATCCACTAAAATTCCTCGAGTTTGAGTTATATTCAGATTAATTCCCTGAACTTTCTCTTCAGACAGAATTTGAAGAAGGGGATCTGGAAAAGTCAAACACATGGATGCAGGCTGTAGGCAGTATTTGGAGAGAGAAAAAGGCCAATTTCTGAATAGGCTTTGTTGATTGAAATAGAGCTCCAGTGATTTGTATCCACTGAGGACTTGGCCTGATGTGGTGAAAGGTAAAACACATGCTTCATCTGAAATCCTTCTGAAATATTTTCCCTTCCCTATTCAATTTTCTTGCAACCATTTTTTTCCCCATGAAAATAAGTCACTTCTGAAAAGCTCTCTGTTTCAAATGTGCCTCTCTCTGTGACATAGATGTTAAGTAAGATCTTTAATATCTTAGCAGTTTCATATTGTATAGAATATTGAAGACCAAATAAACAGTAACCAAGAAGAAAAAATGTGAATGAATGTCTTCTTTTCTACTAATTAAACTTATTTGGACTGCCTGATCAATGGGGTATTAGCAGAAGTCATTGAGAGAGCAGAAATGGTATATTCAGATGTGCTTCACTGTAATGGGAAGGAAAAAACACTCTGAATTCCATTTTGCTTTACTATCTTGTCATTTGTTCAACAGTGTGGAAGATATTTGGTTGGGATGAATGGCACTTGTCAGTTGAATTTTTCATCTAGACACTTTTAAATTAAGCTGGTGTTTAGGGTTTTGAGTCATATTTTGCACATCTTATGAAATACTGCCACTCAAACCACCTACAATAAAAAAATCTCATATAGGGATATAATTGTACTATGCTTAATCTGACCATTAACCTTTTATACTTTTTACAGAATGATGATGAAATGCTAGTTTTTCTTCTTGATTATAGGCAAGGATCAGTGAGTGCTTTTGCAGCAGTTATATAAGGTACTGAGATTTGGGTTATATTAGCATGCCCACAGTGGTAGCTCTCCAGGTCCTGTTCTGGGTTCTTCCACTGAAGCCCTGGGATATAAAATCAAGTTCAGGGTTGGTCTGGAGATCTGGCAGTTAAATGTGCTGTTTTAGGCACTCTGTAAGACACAGAGAGTCGAAAGACCTACTTCATGAAATTGCTTTGGCACTTGGTTAAATTGAAGCTATTTGGAATGATTCAAAACTAGGTTAAAGCCAATAGTGCTTTCAAGCACTAATTCAATGGAACTTGAGAATGTTCTTAAGCTTGTGTAACAGAGCAGCTTTTCTAAATTCTAACTGAATTGAGATGCATCAGGTAAAAAAACCTCTTGTAAGTGACAAACCAAGACTCAGAGTCTGTCTGGGTAAGAGATGCAAACCATGCCTTTACATCGTAAAATCTTGTTTGCGAAGGAGTAAGTACAGAGTATAAAAACGGCAGCAAGAAACCTAAATTCTTCAATAGTGGTCATTGTCTTTACAGTGTGTCTGTGAAGCTCCATCGCCCTGCTTCTCTCCAGGATAACAGCATGCCTGACTTTGAGAGTCTTCCAAGTGGTTTTTGTTTCTGGTGTACATGACTGGACTCAGTCCCCTTGCTCAGGAAGTGCTGGTTATGTGACTGAATTCTGCTCAGTTTGTCTTCTTTTCAGGCGAGGCGTGAGCTCCATTCTCCCTGCACTTCCCGCCTGAGCCCTGTCCTGTGAACCAGAGAGGTGTTGTGAACATGGCCACCAGGTTCTGGAGGTACTTTGCAGTTACCTGTAGAAGTAACCTGCTTAATGACAGCTGCTACCAGCTGGATCTGCCTGTGCGTGTTGACGTGTAACATGTAGGAGCTGTTTTATCCTTCAGTGGTGAGCAAATATCAGCTGATCCTCTTTTCTTGTAGAGAACCATAGTAAAAGTCAGATCACAGTGTACTGTGTGGATGGATACAGGCTCTGGCTTATCAAAGCTTGAGGAAACATAGCAAAGAATTAAGGCACTTTTATATAAAAACAGTGAGAGAAATCTCTGTGGGAAAAGTAATTTCTGTACAGAGCTGGGATCTCATGAGTTAACAACTGACCCACACAACCTTTGTGTAGTGGTCAGGAACTATTTTTCTCCTTTGTGAAGAATATTGGTTTCCATTCCTCAATTTCAATCTTTGTATGAGCTTTCACTCCCAACATGAGTGAATCTTCTGGGTTTTTTTGAAAAATATCTGCTCTGTATAGAATCCCAGTGGAGATGAAGAAGGAGCTCTCACCTTCATAAGGGAAATCTCATATAAGACATACAAGCAATGGTCTCCTCTAGCTACACTGAAGTAAGAACTATGTGCATTCAATCTTTGACAAGATATTTACTGGGAATTAGCTTTATCCTTATAGGATGAGCTGGTGAATGTGGAAGCTGTGCTTCTGAGGCTGGTATTTTGTCCATGCCTTTGGGGATGTCAGTGCTTGTACAAGGCAATTCAGGGAGCACTAGCAAAAACCTAGTCTCAGAAGCAGTACAGCTTCCACATTCCAAATGCAAATCTGCATTGCTGTCAGCTCCATTGTGCTTTGGGTGTTCTCCACATTGTCATTATTTGCTCTAAGCTCCCACTGCATCACAGGAGTATCACATGTTATGAACAGGAATGTTGGATTTCTGTCATCAAAAGCAAGTGTGAAACGAGATCACATAGGTGGAGGTTGTCATGATTTATTTCTTGTGTGTGATGCAAAAACATGAGCATGCTTGCTAAAACAACAAATGAAGTAATTTTATTTTTCTTACATAATACTTTGTATAATAATTTTTTTTTTTTTAGTTTGGGCTTTGACCTTCCAAATATTTATGCTTGTTGCACTACTGCTTATCTAGATGATTTTAGTGGAAAAATTACCATAGGATCAAGTATTCTTTTAGAAGGCAATCTCTTGTGTACTTCACAGTTTAAGAGTAAGGCTTTGTGATGCAAACAAGACCATTTAATATTATGATCTCTATCTGAGAAATTATTAACTACAGGTAATTCTGTTCAATATGAAAGAAAACAACCTTCAAATATAACTTCTACCTCAGGAAATAAAGAACTTTTGAAATAATTGTTTTGAATTTTCTGAGTTTATCTCACCCCTGATTCTTCCGTGTTTTTAGGTAAACTGTCATTTTTACTGGTGTGGAAACTTTCTCTTATTGGTTTGTTTGAAAAAATAAATCTGTATTTAGGAAAAACAAGTAATGTTATTTGGGAGACAGGAAATAGATAGAAGTATGCGTTATTTTGATTTGTCTCTACTTGGGAGCTTTTAAAGTAAAAGGAAACCAGTTGAAGAGAATTCATAGTTGGATATTTAAGACTGGAAATTATTGGACAGAAGTGAAGTAGACTGAGATGATGGTTTAGCAGTCAAAGGGTTCCTTAGCTTTTGTTGCTTAAAGGCCTTCAAAGTATGGAACTGAGACAAATGCATGAGAGAAAAATTTTTGGTGGGTTTTTCCCCTTTTATTTCTTTATCCTTTTCTGGACTGTAACTGCAAATGTCATCTGGTCAGTTTTTTGAAACAATTTTTGTCACTTGTTTTTTAGAAGTTTTGAAGGCCAGAGCCTTCACTGGACAATCCTGGCTCAGCTATGGTACAATATTTTCTAGCTGTGCCTGTAGTATAGTCTAGATAGAATAAGCTCAGGGGGAAACATGCAGCTCATTGTCCTTATGAACTTCCCAGATTCTCTGCTCAAGCAATGCCTCAGCTGTCAGCAAGGTACCCCTTGTCTGTAAGAATGCAGTAGAAAACTGCCACACATAACAAGGCGTAGCAGAGCAACGGACTTCATATGGATTTACTAAATGTAAATCCTGAAAATCAGTTTCTTAAGAGACTGGGGGAGCTGATAATACAGAGCAGTTTTGAGAACCTTTTCATGCTGCTGGCTGCAGACCATCCAGATTTAAGCCAGGCTCAGGCCAACAGTGTTTGTGCTAGTAAGATTTAACTTAGTTGGTATTAGAATATGATCTGCTGTAATTGTGGGCTTTGTGCCTGGCAAACTGTACCAAATCTGCCATGCTTGGGAAACAAAAGCAAGTTCTGACCTGGGTGACAAGGGAGGGTGTGGGTGAGGATTGTCAGGCTGTATGGCTACAGATTGTCTCACAACAGAAGGATGCTACCACACTTAGCCCTTTGAATAGGCTGAGGAAATGACATAAACTGGTAATCCCTATTTTTGTACTGTTTAAACATTCTCTGGTGCATCAGGAAGAGAAACATGCTTTATTTACAATTCAATTCTTAAAACACTAATGTTTATCCAGTAGCAGAGGACTTATCTACTCTACTTTGCTCATTAAAACCCCACTTAAGGCAGGTTCTGTATGTCAAAGGAATGGTTTATATCTTCCTCCCCTTAGTAACTTCACTGCAAGGGATCTGGGTGCCAAACAGCTGCCCGAGCTGGCACACTGAGGGGAGCTTGGTTTGTGCCAGAGGCTGGCTGGCTGCTCGTGGCTCCTACGCAGCCGTTCCTCTGGGAGAGCAGGTGGGAGACCTGCGTGCTGGGGGGTATTTGTGTGCATCCTCTGCAGCTGTCTCTGTGCTTGCCTTGCAGGAGCAGTCTGTCTGGACCATGTGTTCTCTCTTGGCAGTGGAAAGGTAAAAGGGAACATCCCAGCCTGCCCCAAGAAACACAGAGACATGAATAGGGGCTGTTGTTCAGTGCTAGGGACAGCTGACTGTCTGGAGGAATGGGGGGCATAGCCCAGAAGAACCTCTTCATCTGGAGAAAAAGGTAGAAATCCTATGCCTTAGGTGAGAGGGGAAGGAGCCACCAGAGAGATGGAAGGAGGCATTGGTGCCACCTTCATCAGAATTACCCTTGGTCTCTTGTCGAGTCCTTCTCCCATCAAATTTAGGGGTTTGCCCTCCTGCAAACCTGCTCATATGTTCTAGATTTTTTCATTTTCTTGCTTTCAGACATTTCCTTCTTCCCTCCCAGGAGCTGCTCCCTGGTCACCTCTTCAAGTCTGTATATTGCCTATGTTTCTGAAAGGTGTTGCTCAGGTTCTTTTTCAAATAGTCCAGGAGTATGAGGACAACAGCCAGAATTCCTAATAAATAAAAAATGCATGATTTTGAATAATGCAAGCATATTCTGCAATAAAATGGTGCAGATTAACCTACTTATCACAGTGTGCCTTTGTCAAAAGTATTTGTGAGACTAAACCCAGATAAGTTATTTAACATTCTCTAACCTGTCTGTCCCACAATGCCAAGAAGTAACAGGGTTTTACTGCACTATTCACATGTGCCAATTTCAAAGCCGGTATTGCAGAGGTCAGTGGAGGGAAAAAAATACTGCAGTGGTGTGCAACAACCCAGGAGGTTAATTGTCACATATCAAGGAATGGGAGGATCTGTGGAAGTCCAAATTACTTCGGTTTAACCCCTGGTTCTGTCTCCTTGCTGGAGGCAGAGCAAAGTTCTTCTGTCAACAGAACGTTCATCAGAGGCAAAATGTTTTATCTTAGATTTGACTCTTCCTTTCCCCTCAGCTGAAGTTGGTTGGTGGTAAATCTTTCTGGGTGAAACATTGAAGTTAATGCTTAGAAAACTTTTATTCAAAACTTATTCACTGACATGTCATTTAAAATAACTTGATGAAATCTAATTGTCCATTTTTTTTATTCCCTAGGAAGAGTTGATACATATTTAATTCTGAATTTTGAAAGAATAGGTTGTTTCACTTAAAATCTCGTGTTGTCTTGCCCCTTGTCACCTCCCTGCAATTTCCCTATGTGTATCTGCTAAAGATAAGGGAATCTCATTGTTTCTGAAATTAAACAATAAGATTTGGTTTTCAGCAAGCTCTGCTCATCTGGATGAAAAAACAGAACATTACAGTGAAGGATCTGTTAACTGCTTTGTTCCAAACAGTTTGCCCCCTCCAGATAATAATACTTAATTTGTAAGCAGGTTTTAAACAAGGTTCTGTATAAATTAAACCTCATGGAGCTGGGACCAATTTGTTCCCTTTTATTTGATTTACTCTGTAAATTGGAGAGAGATTGAAGCAGTGACCACATACTGGTTAGGAAACATGGAAAAGACTATGCCTGAAATGGAGATCTCTGCTGTTTAACTGGGATTGCTGTTCTTTGAACTATATTCTGCCCTTTAAAATGCACTACTTTAGTTAAACAAAAACTATTAACACTGCACATGAGCACAGTCACGAAGATACAAGAAAATACCTCTGCCACTCAATTTAATTTAGTAAAAATTACTGTATTTGAAGGTTCTTTAATCCTGTGCTATATTGTCTCAAATAAACAGCACCCTTTGGGGCTGTTGCTGGTTTATGGAGTTTTAGATAATGGATGGGTGCCCTGACACTGGAATTGGCATGCTCTGTCAATTCTACAGGATCTGAGCTGGTCACTGTGTAGGCTATGGCAGCACTGTTCAGTATAGCTGAGGACTTGGGGATTCAGAAAAGGGATATATGATGCCAGGAAATAATTTGGGGGTTTTACCTGAAAGAACATCCATTTGAAGCAAAAGCTGTGTGAATGTATTTGAATGTGCATGCATCTGTTCTTAGGTGAAGTGCCTTCCTTCCCACGGCTTGCAAATAGAAAAATGCCCCCCCTTTTTTTTTCCCCTTGATACCAAGCATAAATACTTCCAAAAAAAGTGGGTGGGGCTGGTGGAGTGGAGGTCCTACAGACTGTATCCAAAGTCCAGAAAGGTGCTCTGTAGTGAAAATCTGTTGAAACACATTGATTGTAGCAAGTGCCAAAAGATTTCTTGGGGTTTTTCAACTGTTTTTGCAGCGGTTATACTCGTGCCTTTCTGCTAGCCAGCATTTGTTTAGATTAAAATTGCTAAGATGCCATGAACAATGTTATTTTAGCAAAAATGTTTTTAACTAGACAAAAAGTGTATTCAAGTCACAGTTTGTAGTAATATCTTTCAGATCTTGGCCTTGCTGTGGATGTTCAGTGAGTTCAGATGATTTTATTTGTTCCCTGGAATCATGATCTACAGTATTTCTGATTTTGGTACATTCTAATACTGTGCTCGTTCTGTGTATTGCACTGAGTTCTACACAGAGGAAAGCTGTCTTTTTTTTAAAAAAAGAACTGTGCCTAACTTTTCATACACACAATAATCACCAAAATATTCATTCTGCTCATGATAAAATAATGCCAAGCCCTGAAAACAGGATTTTAGTTCACTCATGGAGAGCTTCTAAAGACCTAAACATTCTTTGTCTTGGTGTCTTGTTAACCATGTTTCTGAAGTTCTGGTTGGGACACTAGACAACTGGTGATGGTGGTATTAAATAAACTTTCAAAGTTGCTGGCTAGTGATTAGACTGATTAAATATGGATTAGATTCACAATAACCTGATAGAAAGATCTTTTATTTTCTGACATGTTTATGAAGTTACATTGTATCTTAATGTTAAGTCACGTTGTATCTTATCACATTATGTTAATTTATCACTGTGTAGGCTTTTGATGTGATGTGCTTTACCTCATTATAATGTTTTCCAACTTCAGAGAAGAAGAGGCACAAGACTTTGCTCGTTGGATGAAATTTGACAGTAACGGAGTGACAACGTTTTAAAGGCTTCCCACGTAGAATGCACTCTGTGTCTGAGTGTGTATACAATTACATAGTTTTAAAAGTAATTGTAGGAATGGACTTCATGCTTCCCAGTGAGAAAAGTCACTGACTATTCTGGATCTCAAAAACACAGGTTAATCTTGCCAGACTTCCACAGAGGTCGGGTAAGGTGTCTGAAGGAGAAGAGTCAGCTGCTTCGTTTTTGAAGTCGGAGGTAATTTACTGTTTTTTTTTCATGTCCTCAGTGTACATATTTTTTGTTTGAGTCATTGGCAACCAGAATTACTTCCTACAAAATTGACAGGCATCTTGCAGGAGTGGCCTTGGGAGCCAGTCCTTATTTATTTCGTTTTAGCTAATAGCTGTGTGTATGCACAATTTAAGAAAAACAACAGTAATTTAAGTGACAGAAAAGGGGAATTAATTCAGAGCCTGAAGCAAGAACAGTCCTTTCTTTTGATTACAGGTCTGGTGTCTAAATCTGAATCCAGCATGCCCTGGATCTTTCTATATTAGCGTGCTGTCAGATATCTCAGGGTGAAATTCATCTCCCTTCTTGTTACAGTACCCGCAAAAAGCAGAGCTAGGAAAAAGATACTGTATAAAAAAGGAATTATTCTAACCTTAGTCTTCATTTGTAGTGTAAACCCAGCTCTCTCTACCTCTTCTTTCTCCAAAAAACTCCCCCCTCCTCCTGCATTTTCTGTTGTCATGTTTTTCCTGCCTGTAATCCCTCTTGAGACACGAGCAGGTCCTTGGCAGTTGTGTTCCCACATGCAGCAGTCTGGAGCGCGGAGCTGCGTGCGTTAGATACATTCTGCAAAAAGCAGAAAACCTTGCAACAAAAGAGCAGATTTTGGGGAGGCAGTACTCAGAAGCAAGGTTATTTTTGTCGTGTGCTGGTGGGATGGGCAGCACCATTGTATGAATCAAAGAAGAGTAGGCCCTGTCGTGAGGGACAGATGCTCTCTGAAGCTGCAGTGCTGCAGCACAGAGACAGTGTATCCATGGAGGAGGCACCTAATTTATGCTTCCTTTCAGGAGCCTGAAAAGGCGCCTCATAGCACTTAACTTAAAAAGTTGCAAGGCGAGTAAGTAAAAGACACTTGATTGCAAAACAGCATCAGTGGAACTTGGATTGGACTGACATCGTGAAACATTTGTGCAGAGAAAAATCTCTTCGTGTATGCTGTTTGCATTTTGACATTCATAATCCACTGTTAAGGACTAAAGAACAGCTTTGCTGTCTTGCCTGTAGACCGTAGAGTTACTGGGAGGGAAGAGTTGTACAGGTTGCAAAGAAAATTTTCATGGTTACAGGTGAAGAGGACTGTAATGAAAGGATACAGTCTGTTGCTCAGAAGAGTGAGCTGCATGTGCAGCCAGCAGGGGTTCCCTTTTTGTGAGATTTAAGCACTTCAGCCAACCAACAGGAGCATGTGTGTCTTCTCTGCCAATGGCAGAACTCTTCCCAGTGAGAATGAGGGTTGTGTTAATGAACACATTAATGCTGAGCTGGTGGAAGTGGCTGAACTGATTCTGTCCAGCAAGACCTGAGGATATGCAAGTCTGCGTTTTTTGAGATCTGTGTGCTTTCTGAAGGTAGCATCTTATACAATCAGGGGTTTATTGGGATGCTTCCCAAGAAGGTTGCAATATTACAACAAGAAAATATAAGCTAAAAAAACTAGAATTGTTTTTAAGTTAATGTTTCCTGTTATCACCATAGACACAGATCACTTAAACCCTGAGAAGAAAATCAATTTCAGAACTTTCTTCCTTTCTACCCTCACCATGTTTGCTTCCTGTCCATCATCTTGCTAATCGCAGGTATTTTCCTTCACCTTTTAGAGAAAATGACAGTAAAGACTATTTTGCTGGCTCCTTTATTTTGTTTTGCTGTCCTTTTCAGTTTGCTCATATCATTTTCTCCCTAACTTGATCTCTGTGAGACAGATGAGCTCAGAGGATACTCAAAGTGCACGATTAATGGCAAATTATCTGTCAGCACAAGTGAGTCTGGAGTCAGTAGTAACCAGAGGAAAAAGAACCTGGCTATCTCCAGGTAAACAGAAGTTCTTTAGTGCTCAGTTGCTGGTCAGTGCTAAGAGCAGCCAGTAAAAGGTGATATGAAAATAGTTGACACAAAAAACCCGACTAAAATATAATCTCCTAAATTAATTTGTAGCATTTATAAGGGAAAATAAGGCAACCTAACTACAGTTTTTTAGGGGAATTCATAATACTACTTCTTTATCTCTGTATATATAGGGTTGAACTTGGAAAATTTTGTAGTTAGGTTGATGGGATGGTAATAAGCAGTAAAAATAAAATTTGTGGTAGATTTATAGTTCCTCATGGAATGTACCATTTGAAGAAGATAATGTTAATGGTCCAGCTTTGGCTGTTTATGATCTTGCCTTCTCCTTACAGTATCTCACACTTGATGGTTCCAACATGAGCCTGAAAACCCCACTACAAGGAGAGGGATGCTGAGACAGAGAGAGATTTGTGTCAAATGTTCTGCCTCAGTTGTTTCACCTTCATTGTAACTAATTCCTATCTTGTCAGGTTTTGGGTTTTATTAGTTCATATTTTCTGTCTTTTTCAGGAAATGTATTTTCAGCCTTTTTGAAAAGGGGGTAGGACTGTTTGTTCTGGTTTGGGACTGACCTCTAGGGAAACTGTGCCCTGGATAGATGTTCTTTCTGCTCTCTGTCCTGGCAGTATTTCATGCTTGAGGTCACAGCTGAGGCCAGATTGTTGGTCACCAAGAGTATATTCCCAGTTTGTGCAAGTAGCACTGTCAAATACTGGTTCTAAGTGTTACTGTAATGTGAGAGCCTAATTTCAACACTAAGTCCAAGAGTTGCTTTTCTCAGTGAATTTGTGTCATGGAAACAGAATGCATTGCTGAGGTGAATTCCGTGTTCTGTTATCTGATACAGCCTTTGTTTTGCACCTGAATTCAGTTTCTCTTAGGTAAACTTGCCCACAAAGTTAAGTGTCTAGTTAATGTAGGGTCCTGTAGGGCATATTTCACTGATGGACTTACACCTGTTCTAGAAATTCACCCCTGACTCCTGTGAACCTTTTAGAGTGGGCATTAACTTGATTAATGGTGTCAGAAGGTTTAGAGAGGTCTGGAAGGGTAAAAGTGGAGCTTGCTTATCATCTGTTGATGTGAGGAGGCCATCTGGTAATCCTGTGTCTGCCCAGAGCCTGGCCTGAATCCAGGCTGCAGGACAGTGCAGTGGATTCAGCTGGGAGCCCTTCGGTAGCTCTTAGCTTGTTTTCCTGTGGCCTTTAATCAGAGTGGTATTAAGGAACAGTTTGGCTGTGATCCATTCATGTATTCTTGTTGCTTTTTATGAAGGAAAAGCTCTCACTTTCTGGAAATACGTTTTTGAAGGGTGAAAGTAAAATTTCCTCTCCAAGTCAGATGTTGGCAATTGTGACCAGGTAGAAGGGAAAGGCAGGTATTGTCTTCTTAGGTGCACTCTCTGAGCCCAGGGCTATGAGCTTAGGACCTTTCTGAGCCTAAAGTGCTGTCTATGAGTTTTCCTACTGGATTTTTCCAGTTCTTTTTGAGCCACTGTACATCTACAAGCACTTCCACAGTAGAACTCTATGTTCTGGAATTAAGTTTGTTCCTGCTAATTTTACATGACTCTTCGTTCTTGTTTTGGAACAGAGAACAATCATTTCCTCTCATGTTCTGTACATTACTCAACACTTCAGTCTGTGAATTGAAAATGTTCTTACTGTTGTCTCTAAAGTTTCTATTGATAGATAAGAACTAATGTCTCACATAAGGCACACCATTTGCATTTCGTATGTTAAGAGAGAGGCAGTATAACGTCTTACTTTTGATGTAGGCTGATGATGGGTGAAAAACTCCACTGGCAGAATAAAGCAACAAAGGTTTTTGATGTCATGTCTTAAAAATGTCTTTGATTGCTTGTTCTGGCCGTATTATATTCCATAGCTTGTTCTGGCCTTGTTATATTCCATGCCTCTCCGTAAAAGCAGTTTGTTTTAGTCATGGGAGTTGTTTATTCTGAGTTCCAAAACTCTCTAATCCCATGGAGGTGGTTCAGTTTGACCCAGCTGTCCAAGTGGGAGCCCAGTGGGAGTGGCTCTCGCAAGGCATCCACACAGAACTGGGAAGACATCTGAATTTCTGTGTGGAACGGATGGATAGTCTCTTTCAGAAGTGAGGGGGAAGACACTGTAATTTTCCAAAGGAAGAAGATTTTTTAAAATGCTGGTATTTTAAATTTGCATTCTTTCATCCAACTTCTTCATAATGTCCCACCTGCTGACTTTTTTTCCAAGTGTACAAATGTGTAATTAATTTTCCTGAAGACAAACTGCCCTCAAAGCAGACCCTACACCCAGACTCTTGTTTGTTTTCCATACAGACTGGAGATTGCTACAGTTCTCCCAGTGAACCAGGGATGAACTTCTGTTTACATACATGATTCAAAAATGCCGTGTCCTCATACCAAGCACTGATCTCCGGCTCAGTAGCTGTCTTGTGAATTTAGAACAAAAGGTTAGCTTCTGCATTTGGAAGTGGGCATGAAAGGAAACCTGAACACAAATATTTAGTCAAGAAACGGAGATAATAGTGAGCATCTCTTGATGTAGTTGAAGACACTGAGAACTTTCTGTATAATAGAGTAGTTGTTTTACATGGTAAGCCAAAGCCCCATGTTAATGGATATCCAAGGATCTTGTAGTGCAAGATGAGTTTCCAGGCATTTAAAAAGGAACAATGGACTTCACTTACTCACTTTTCAGCTGTAGTTACGGAACCTTTGCAGTTCAAACAGCTAAATTTGGCAAGTCCTTGTATTTTGCATTCTACTTCCTATGCTTTTTTTTCCCAGTGAAAACACCAAGGGAAAAATTGATTTAAAGCAACCGAGGATGACCCCTATAAACTTTTTCTACTGTGCAAGTTGTGAGAAGGTTTGCTCAACATACTGTGATTTTTTACTTTCCCTTCCTCTGTACACTGGGTAAAGAAAAAAAGAGGGAATATCTGGGAGACAGTATTTTATTTCTTTTCTGAAACTTCAGAAAGAGGAAGAAAGTCAATATATAAGAAATACTTTGCAGGTTGTATTTTCTCTTCAAGCTGCAGTGCAAATATAGTTAGTAATGGAAATTCTTCTTTTTTTACCTGCCATTTGTGTTAGAGTTGCATTTATTAGAATTTCTGAAAATCTTAAATGAATATACTATGATGAAAACCTTTCTTCAAGAGAATTTGAGTATTTTAAGAAAGTTTTTATTCAAAATTTAATACTTAGTAGTGGCTCTCTCTAAAACTGATTTAGATGGAATGAAAATTTGGTTTAACAAAAGCCCTTCTGATTTTGTAAAAGCTGTTGGAGATCTGAGTGCTCAATAAACCCTCTGAATTAGTTAAATCACTCTAGTAAAGATTTTGAATTTAAATTCACTTTCTATATTCAGTTTTTTTCTTATTAAGTCTATTTAACAGTACCTTTTGACAAACTGATTTTTATATAAATTCAGCAGAACATAAAATGCAGTATGAGATTCTTTATCTTAGAGACCCTGATACAGACCGGGTATGGCAGGTGTGAGTCTTTGAGTGCAGCTTTCCGGAGAGGGAAAGAGGAGCTTTGTTTCAGCACGCAGAGGAAACCTGCACCCAGTGGCTCCTGGGTCCATCCTTTCAGGAGGAGTGTTGGGAAGGTGAGTCTGGGCTCTCACATGAGCCACGTCCCCGTGGCCCAAAACACTTCCCCTTGTCCCGACCACCCTGGGAGGGCTTCCTGCCCTCAGCAGGGGTGTGCGCGAGCAGCCGCGGTCCGGCTCCACGCCGTCATGGGGGAATTGGACATGGAGATGGGGAATGGCTCCGCAGGAGTCTGCCTGGCTCTGGCCAGTCCTGGCTCAGGGCTGGCACTGCCAAACCCGGGTTGGTGACCCATCTGTCCTGGTCCTGGCATTTAAACTATCTGCTTTTGCCTTAATGTGGAGTGGTTCCACTCCCATCAACTTGGGCAAAGGCTTAATGATTGTACAGGAGAGTATCGGCTACCATGGATAAAACATCCAGGTTATGTTGTGTAGAGGTTCTTTACTGTTAGCAGCATGGTTTGGTAAAAAGGGGTTGGAGCATTAGGGAAGTAGATGATTCTTTATGCCCTTTTTAGGTTTGGGGAGTTTGTTTGTTGTTTTCTTAATTTTACTAGCTGAGAAGTAAAAAATGCACTGAAGTGCTAATGAGAATATCTGCATTTTTTCCAGTATTAAGACTTCAGCTGAAACCAAATTTGATGTGATAAAGGCAGTTTGTTTTGCAATATGAGGTCAGATGATCCCTGTGGTGTCTGGTGCAGGAGTGCACAAAGCATGGCCTTCTTTCAGTCTGTGCTTCATATACTCAGGGGATTGCAGACAAGACTATAGGGAGGCTGGAAAATCTTGTCTGCAGTCTTGTTGAACCATATACCTGCCAGGTGTTATGTGTCCTGCTTTTTTCCTCCTTTTTTCCCTCTTGCCTTCTTCCCTCACCCTTTTTGTAAGGTTTCATGTCTTAAAATTTAGTTATTCAGTCAAAGCATTGAGGAAAAGAAAAAGGCCAAATACTGTTTGAAAAGCCACTGAAGGGATTAGATCACATTTAATTCCTTTCATATGGTAGACCAAAGGATCAAAAATCCTCTTTTTCTACATTGAAGTTGCTCTGTGCTCCTGTGGTTTTTACTTGTTTCACAAACTACAGTAATTTTGGGGGGTTTTTTTAATGGCAACAAGAAATGTTCTTTCTGTATGACAATCGTGTACTAGACCTATCAAAAGGTGAGTGTAAAACTCTTTGTCAGGGCAAGCTCTTTTAATACTAGCTAAAGTTTGATTTGTTGCACTCCAGAGAGTAATAAATGACCATCTTTTTATTGGGGCAGGTGTTCTCAGGAAGATCAGCATCACACTTCAGGCGAAGAAATGGAGTATTTACATGGTGATTGCCATGTTGCCAGCCAGCCATATTTTGCCAGAGCTTCAGTGTGCCCAGTCTCCCAGCTTTCCCTATTAATGTTTAATAGCAAAAGCAGCAGGACCCAACACATTAGTGCTCCAGCACTGCAGAATGAATTTTGAAACTGCACTAGGATTGCTAGCAATTTTTTTCCAAATACCTGGCTAATTGCTGTTAATAAATCAGTACTAAGAAGGCACCTGACAGTTGAATCAAACAATCACGTGGCAGTTGTAGGATAAGAAAATGTTATTTGACTGTAAATGTTTGGGTGGGGAGCAATTGTGCAGTCCTAATCAAACTCTTCTTCTGCAAAACAGAAGAAGATGGAATCCTGTTCCTGCAGACATTGCTCCTTGTGATCTTATTTTGACGTCTGAATGTCTGTGTGTCTGTCTGTGTCTGTTAGAAGCTGTGTGCTGGAGTGCTGCTAATTTAGCTCAAGTCTTGGTGCTCCTAAAGATGAGAAGTGGTGTAATATGGGCATAGCCACAGAAGGGGGGAGAGCTGCTCTTCCAAGGTTTGGTTCCAGCAATTGCAGTCTTTGGCTGCTTGGAGTCATCCACGAGCTGGTGTTACCTGCTCTTATTCCAGGGCAACACAACTTGATTCAGATTGGTTTATCAGTATAGTGCAGTATAGTCTTTTAAAATAAGTCTTTCCACGAGGATGGATTTTTCCCAAGATGGCCGCTGAAATTTTCATCCAATGCAATAGTGTCAGTTTGCTTGGTTTTTTGCCATCACTGCTTTTACTGATGAAAGGAAGGGCATTGTTATGCCATTTACAGTACCTGAATTAATTTTTTTGTCGGCTAGAACTGTTTCATTGACTTAAATTCTCTCCCTTTTCAGTTAGTCCTGCTCTGCCCTGTTTAGTATAACACCTTAAATATCTATACAATTTGTATAGATACAAATTTCCCCTTTGGGGAAGAAAACAAGGGCCATCTTTATGTCCCTAATTGCATCATTGCTGAAGGGCACAAATGTCATCAGCTCCTCTGCTGAGATCAGTGGCATCAGCTCAGCCTGCTTCCATCATCCGGTGTGTATTCAGCATGTGTCATGTGCAAATAATGAAATGTGAGCTGGGAAACTGTCCCCACAAAGTATACCTGGGAGCTTAGGAATGCAGCTCCAGGTCTTGCTAAATCAGGGATTCTGTATGCTTTAATAAGTGCTGCCAGTGCACACTCTGCTACAAGTAAACTGCCATCTCATACCACTCAAGTTTTCCCACAAAAAATAGTCTGGCTTGCAAGGTCATTTCCAGGAAATCCTGAAGGAGAGGAACAATACATTTTAAATGTCATTACTTTTTAGTGCTTTGCCATTATCTGATGACAAAACTAATTATTCTTGGAAAACGCTGCTTATTTAATTTTAAAGTAATTCTTTAGTACCTTGTGTTGAGAATATTCTCAATGGGATCAAATAATTCCTTATAATATTAATCCGTAAGTAGAATGAAATCATCCTCAAGAGCATAATTATTGGTACTGCAATTAGTATGCAGCAGAAATTATTGTCAGGTACAGACAGATATGGATGCCTTCAAAAGGCATCATTAAAAGCAGCAGGTGAAGCTGAAATTTATGATCTTGGTTAGTGACTTTGAACTGAAATCAGTGAAGTCACTGAGCAAGTTGCAAATCATCCATGAATTTATGAATCCCAGCTCCCTCTCTCACCACAGTCTAATTGTGTGGAAGAGCCCCAAATGTCTGTGTCTCTGTTCAGCTGAAAAAGCAACTCACTAATCAGGAGCTGCAGTGCTCTGCACCATCCAGAGGTCTTGACACGCTCAGTGAAAGGAAGGGACCAGGTACAGAGGGAAGTTGCTGTGGCTTCAGTCAGTTCTGCCCTGCATGAGCGATGTGGAATTGGGAGGAAGGTGTTTGAGAGGGAAAATCCAGCTCAGGCTCTGTGCATGAGCAGGAAAGGCAGGTGTTCTGCTTTCTCACTGCAGCCATCACCTGAAGTGCTAATGATTGTGCTTTTCAGAGCAGTAACTAAGTAACTAAGGCAGTTTCTTCCATCCCTAAATTAATAAACTTAGTAAATCATATCCAGCATGATCTTTAATGGAAAGTTTCACAATTTGTACACTGCTTACAAGCCCAGTGAACTCTGGCATGTGTGCTCTCTACTGACGGTACAGTGGAACTTTCCTTGGCAGTATAAAAATTGATCCACACATAACATAGTTTTGTTTGAGTTTTGTTATACCTTGACATGTATCACTTCACAGTAACAAATATAAATCCCAGTTCTGATTTGGGATTTCTCACCAAAAGCAGTAGTAAGTTTTGTCCTCTCATACAATTTGGGATGCCTCTTTTGAGATACATTTTCCCATAAGACTCCAGGTGCCCTGTGTGCAAGACGAGTTCTAGAGGCACTTTAGCACAGCACTGAAAGCTGTAACAGGTGACATGTCCTTATTTTCATTTCATCTTCCATTCTCACTGGGGCATTGTGCTTTCCTGTGCTTTTCTGTAGTTGTTTCTTTATGCTTCTCAGCTGCCACAGAGAAGACGAATTTCTGTTGTTTACCTTTACTTGTGAAGGCACCTTGCTTCTTCTGAAGAAATGTATGTTGAGATTTCCAAGTTGTTCATTGTGCAGTACAGTTATTATGCTCACTTTGCTCGTCAACCTTAGTCATTAAGTGCATATATAGATACAGAACTTAATGAAGTTTGTGAACTGTGTTCATGATAATCTGTCGGTGGGGTGCTGAAACTGCTGAAATTTGCACATAGTATGGTAAGTATTTTCCCAGGTAGGGCAGAAAGCTATTTTTAAGGATGTTTTGGATAGTTCTTTGCTCAGTATTAAACTGTTAAGTTTTTTAATAGGGAGACAAGACTCTAGCTGCATCAAGCTTAATGTAGAAATTACTGTATAGTTTTATGACCTGTATTATTCAGCAGGCCTGACAAGATGATACTGATGCTCTTTTCTGGTCATAAATTCTGTAAGATGCTTAGATACCACATGGTTATAATATTGGCATAAATATGCTGATGGATACAGATGTAATTAATTTTTAGACGTTTCTTGTAATTATTCCAGTGATAGATGTCTAATTTTGTCCATAATCTATTAGAGAAAATGTCCCACTCTATTACTGCTTCTTGTAAAATTTAATGGCTGCAGGGCCTGACGTTGTGGTTCTGCTGTTGCATTTTTGTTCTACAGGTGTACTTGTGGATCCACTGAAATTATGAGCTGAACTGCACAGTGAAGCATGGAGTTGGCTCCTAAGCATTGCAGCCCCTGAGTGCTTGAGAAGGGCTCTCTGGAGGGGCAGACTAGTGGGGCTGATGTACTTGTTAGATCGTGGGTCTGAAGGGCCCCAGCTGGGAACAGCAGATGAGTGAAGAGGTAGACATTCAATGATGAGGCCGTGCATTGCTTCCTGAAGGTCTGTTTCCGAATTTGGGGAGGATGCACAACTTTCTTGTCCTCACTGAGAAGTTGTTGGTGCTGCTGTTCTACACTTCCTGTGCAGCTCAGTGGTTTTCAAAGGAAGGAGTGGTAACCTCATGACAAGTAAGTGTTGGCCTATTTCTCTTTTTTAGTTGCAAAAAACTATGGTGTATATCTTTTATGTTGTGCCGTCAAAAATACCTTTGGAGATGCAAGAGATAAAACTTGATCAACTTACGTATACATTTTTATTTTGCTGTAGCTCTTGACAAAAGCAGAGACATCATCAGGGCAACAGCACTTCAGTTGCTTTTCATTTACTTGGATATACTTTGTAAGTGCCAACAGCCTTTAGAAGTAGCACTGTTTCAGCCAGGGCATTGGGAACAGGGCTATGTGTAGCCTGTGGGAGGATTGTTCTACCTGAGAAAGGAAGTAAAGAAATAAGATGATGGTGGTGAACTTCATCCATGCAGAATGCAATCGAACCTTGTATAATTTAAACTACTGCTGCACTGACTGAATGAATTTCAGAGAATGAATGTGGACCATTTCCTTTTATGTATTTTTCCTGCAGAGAGAGTAACAGGAAATGCAGGGGAAAGAGATCATCAGCCATCTGAGACCCTTTGACCCATGGTGGGCTTTTAATCATGTATGTTTTGGCAGTCTGACACTCATTCAGTCTATCTGATTGCCACATAGTGAATTAAATATTTCCATTTTTTAAAGCACGGAAAAGAGCTGAATATTCTATGAAGGAGTTTTGCATAAGCATCACTGTTTCTTTAGCAAATAATCCATCTTTCTTTTCTTCCGTTCAACCAAAAGGACTTGAAATTTGCCACTTTAAATGAAAATTTGAATACTGAAGCATTAAGTAGATGGAGGTTAGCAAAGCAGTAAGTATTAGAAAATGATGTACTCTTCAGTGTGCAGTCTTTGTCAAAGCTTTCTCTTTGTCAATAAAATGTTGTGTCCAAAGATGCACTTGCCTCGGAATTTGGAAAACAAATGCTAATTTGTGCATTTGAACAACTGGTAAGCCTTAGAGAAAAACACTTACCCATCTTTCTTTCTGATGCTTACCTTCATAGGGTATATATTTATAACCTTACTGTTCTAATAATCTTAAACAACTAGCCCTGAAGATAACTGAAGCGTGACTTTGTTGCAATTTATCCTTCTTGCTGAAAGGGATTAAATAATATAAATCAAAGGTTAGTGGAAGCATTGCCTTGAATTTTGGATGCTTTTCAGTGCATCTTTTAAAAGGCTCTCTGAATTTCTTTGTTAAAAATGCTGTGTAGGAGGAAAAATATCACTTGGGATCTGTATATTATTCCATGAATGTTGTGCTGATAGCCACAGGATACAATGGGTGTCAAGAGAGCCAAGTGCAACAGTTGCTGTGTGTCCATACTGTGTGCATGAGTTCGGGTCCATGTGCTGTTTGGTGCTTGGTGAGACTGGTGCCAGTCAGAGCCTGGGACATGAGGGCTGGAGGGATCGCCTGAACTTGTCTGCCGTCAGCAGCTGTCTCTGTTGGACAAGGGAATGTTGAACAAATTGTACCATTTACTTGGAAAGCCCCATCATTTATAACCTGCTCTGTTTTATCTTTCGATTCTACTGAGGCTGGCTGTGCTCTCTGTTCAGTGCAGCTGTGCTGGAGGGGACCCAGAGTGTTGGTTGAAGAAGGCTGCTCCATAGTTTCTAAGAACTTCTGGTGAGCAGCAAACCTCGTGCTGTCTGGGTTGCCCATACAACTGGCTCCTGGAGCTGCAGCCGGTACTCTTCCCTGCTAGACCATCCTTAAAGGTAATTCCAGGAACCCTGTGGTGGTGATCAGGTCAGGAATCTGATCACTCTGTCTCCAGAACCAGGCTTCACTCATGAGTGGAAGGCCCGACAAGATTAGGACTCTATGCTTCGTTATTTGAAACAAAGAAAAGTTTGGTGGGGGTTGGTCGGTTGGTTGGTTGGTTGTGGGGTTTTGCTCTTGCTGGGTTTTTGTGTGTGGTTGTTTTTTGGGTTTTTTTGCTTGGCTGCTGACTTTAAAATAGCTATCTGAGTAACAATGGAGATTAGATTTAATGTAAACTATCTTAAAAAGACAAATGCCACTAGAACCTTAAAAATCTGTCTTAATCAAATTCTGTTTTCATTGTCCATTTGAAGGATTTTCTAATATTGCAAAATAAACTGCAAAGGGTGTTCATGGATCTCCCAGTACAGCTAAATGCATTAGCACTACTGGAGAGCTTAATCCATACCACAGCTTGGTGGTGCCTCATCCTTCTGCCCGGTGAGGCTGCTTAATTTATCCTTGTGCCAGAGGAACACCCTTCCTCCCTCTCCGTTAGCTGGGGCTGCGGTGTGATGGGAAGAGACCCCTCTGTGGCTGTGATGCCTCAGAGAAACTGCTGCTGTTTATTTGGCTGCTGCCTGCTCCCTCCTCGATGACTGGAAAAAGATACCCTGAGTGGCTGCTGGCAAAGCACCCCAGGCTTGGGGGCTCAGGTCTGAGAGCAGCCCACCAGCAGCCCCCAGTGCCAGGCTGTGGGACCCTCATCACAAATGTTGTTTGCACCAGAAGGGGGGATGGGTCTTGTCAGAGCTCAGGGTTTACCTGCACCTTTGGCCTTTTCAGGCTCACGTGCACCTCTCAGTCCCCAAATGAGAAGCATTTACCCATTGTCTTTTATCTGCAGGAAGGTGCCATGTTTGTCTCAAATCAGGATTGTGAGGGTACAGCTTCCTCATAACTTCCTATAACTATATTCCAAAGACCTGACTTCAGGCCAGAATCTGGAGTTCTTGTTAGGCACACTGGCAGACCAGTCTTGCATCCCAGTCCTACTTGTTTTAAAACAGAAGTATGCTGTAAACCAGTAATTCTTTACAGTTTTCAAAGCTTAGAGTGTATTGTTAGTTACCTGCTGAAGGGCTGTGCTTTTTTTCAGTTCCCAAGTTTATCAAGTTTTTGTGTTAAGATGAGTCTCTGTGTTCTTGTACCAGTTCAGGCAAGAAGAGTCCCACTCATGTACTGCATTGCTTCCCTTATTTTCCTGCTTCACACGAGGATACAGAATTACTCAGAAAGCCAGAGGCTTTTTCAAGACCTGCCTGTTAATTATTTCTCCTCTACAGACACAGACAGCTTGCGTTTTTCTGTAGTTATGCACCCAGGCTCTGTGCAGAAAGGCTGAACGGCTCAGGTACTTGTTGCTTCTGGCACGTCGCCAGGATTTGAGGCTTCCACTGTTTGCATCTGCCGTGATTCCTTTCATTCCCTCTGGAAGTGAGGGAAGGAGCTCACAGATGTGAAGGTATATTGAGTTTCAGATGAGTCTCATATGGTGACTGTTTTGTTGTTGACTGTCCAGTTACGTGTACAATTCTAATTACTCATGCTAAAATGTAAAACAAAGGTTTTCTGAAGTCTGACATCAAGCCGACTCATGCTCTTTTGCCAGTCATTCCATATTTCAGTGATTGAAGACTTTTTTTCTTAGTGAAAAGTACTTTATTAAAAATAAAGGTTGTGTGCATTTTTCATTTGTCTCACCTTGAATTTGAGCTGGTGGAAGAGAAAATGGTTTTTTATGCATTTTAGGGGACAAAATAGCTGTCTTTTTCAAGTAGTTTTTTCTCAGCAAAAGAATGTGGTCTTGCTGATTTTAAAAAGTACATTGTCCTAAATGTACACATATATAGGAATCTGTCTCCCTCCTGGTAAGAGAAGAGGCTCCAGAACGCACGGATGAAATGTTAGGCATCTGTAGGTGTGGGTGAAAGGTATGAGCCAGATTTCTTTTGTGAGACCCACCTGCTTACAAAGGCTTCCAGCTGTGCAGCCAGGGTTGTTTAGGACAGTGATTGCCTCAGTCCCACTCCTCCAGCTGTCCCTAAAAATGGCCCTTTTGCATGTGCAGAGGGAAATTCCTGGAAGTGTGTGCAGGGAGTGAGAAGCAACCCTGTGATGGTTTGGACATGCTGCGTGTCCTGTGCCCTACTGCCTTCAGGCTTGCCAGACAGACAACAGATGATCTCTGCAGAGGCTTGCAGGATGTAATCCTCCTTGTTGATTGCTCATGGGTTGTGACTTAAAAATATGTCTGAAATAATCGCTGGTTTCCAAACTGCCCTGGAGGCAGTTTGCAACTGTAGTTCAAAGGAATGAGCGCGTGTCTGTTGAAAATGATTCTGATTATCGGGTTCTGCACTGCAGGACTGGCTTGCAGTGGGAGGATCTTTAATACTGTGTAGAGAAACGTGGAGAAGGTACATGATAAGAACCACTGAGAAGCTCAAGCACTTCTGCCCTGCTGCAAACAGTTTTAGTTTCTCTTGATCCCAGCAGGATCATTATAAATGTTGCCCATTTAATTGTCCTGAGGAATCCTGCAGGGCATCTTCCCTTCTTAGTAATTTTGTGTGGGATGGAGCTGGAACTGAAACCTGGGCTAACCTTTCTTATACAAGTGAACTGCTTAAAGAGGGTGTACAAGGGCTGTCAGTAACTCTGCAGGACAGTGCTAAAGAAGAGGGGCTTTGGTGTTCGGTATACTTTGTTGTAGTTCTGAGACTTCCTGTATGAATTCACTTCCTTTACATTACCTAGTTCTTAGATTGGGAACCTGGCTGAGGCCTGACAGGGAGATGTACCCCGTGAAATGCTGGTCAGTGCAAACTGCAGAGCTGTAAACGATTTATATTCATTAATTATTAAAAATTCAGACATACAATATGAGCTTACGTCTTTGCAATTATATAGTAAGGTACCAGAAAATAAGTTTCATTAAATAAGTGTATCTTGGAAACATAAAGTACCAATTCCAGGTTGTTACTAATTTCAGAGTGTGTGTTGGAAGTGCATTGCAATAGGAAGAATTGACTGTGCTACAGTAACCCTCAACTGATGTGAAACAAACCTCGGACCATTCCCTGTGTGCTGTTCTGATCAGCAAGCCGAGCTGTTTTTCCCATGCTGAAGATGTGTCTGACAGATGTCCAAGCAGAGAAGCATGCTCCAGTGTTGTGTGATGTGTGGGGTGTGCACTTGAAATTGAAATTCCACCATGGTGTAGTGGAAGTGGTAGGAGAGCCTTAGTTTTAATAGTAGTTTTAATAACTTGAAGCAGCTGGTTTGTTTTGGTGTGCTGAGAGCTGGTCAGAAAGGGGCATTGCCTGGCACAAGAACTGTCACCTGCTACCTACAGAAGACTTGGGACTTCTGTGGCAGGATTTGGCCAGAGTAAAGACAAAAAGGCTTATTTTGCATGCACTGAGCTCTCTTCTTGAGCTGCAGGGCTTGAAGTTGTAGCTCTCAGCTTGGGAAGGAGAGAAAAGGGATGTTTAAGTTGTCAAGTCACCAATTCTGGTATATTTGTGAAGTCTCACAAATTGCAAGGCTTGTTAAAAACCCAAACCAAGCCTTGTAGTGCTATACAGCACATTCTTCTGTGCACAGTTGTGGACAGGCTTTCCTGCTCTAACAGAAAAGCTTATAAATTAAGGTTTTATGAAAACTAATTTTAAAATACTGATGCGACTATTTATAGTACAGCTACTTTCAGCTGGAACAATTTTCCATGCTTAATCAGAAAGGTTAATTATGGGTTTGCAGTTTCCTTTTTGTTTCTTCTCCATGGTCTGCATTAATCTTTCCCAGATCCTGCTCAGGTTAATGGATCCTGTGCTGGCAAAGCCCTCTGCATCCCACTGTGGTGACTGACAGGGTGGCACTGGGGGGGCTGGTCCTCAGCTGTGTCAGACCCCTGTGTGCAGGAGAAATTCAAGCCAGTCTGTAACTGAACAGCGTTCACCTGCCTTAAACTGCAAAAAGTTGGCACATTTGTGAACTTCAATAAGTTTAAAGAAATCAAACATTTGACTGTCCCAAAAAAAAAAAAAAGCTTTTGATAATTTTTAATAGAGAACTTGTTCCAAGTATCAGACACGGGCTCTCTGCTTCCAAGTCAGGATATCTGTGCAGTGGCTTGGCATGTAATATATGAGATTAACCCCATGTAACCTCAGTGTCATCTTTTCAAAATGTGCAATAATTGTATTCAGCAGAAACCGAGCAAGGATGTCTGCAACTGGAGCTGTAGAAAATAGTCTGTAGTCATTTATCATCTTGGTCTCTTAAGAAGAAGCAGAAAAATTCTCAAGAATCTTTAAAAGAATATTTTCAAACTAAATTTCCTTTCATATGACCATAGAGTGCTTTTTTTTTCTCTCAAGAGAAGTAGTCAACCTGTGAAGCTCCAAGCTGTATGAAAGTAGCTGCATATGACCAGCAGCTGAGAAGCTTGATAGTTTCATAGGCAACTTAAGTGCTATTAAAACTATTTCTTTGGAATATTTGGCTGTGATAAAGATTGTACCATGCCTTTGCAGTTCAAAACAGAAGACAATTTTTCTTCCACCATTTGGCTTACTTCAGCTCTGGGCATTGTTACATTAATTTACAAATACATGAGATTTTCAGTCTCTTGTCAGTGAAGAAACAGTTCTCTTGGCCTGAAAGCAAAAATATGTTTTGGGTTTTTTTCTTTATGGGCCATAAAGTTGAAATAATATGTTTTCTAATTTATGCAAAGAGAAAGTTTTATAAGAGTGTTTGTTCATGTCCTGTGATTAGGAACTTGATCAACACATATTTTTGGGAAACATACTTTGTGTGCACATGCACAGCTGTTCTTAAATATGGAACAAGTGGGAGCTTAAAAGCCCTGGGCTTACATATCTGAGTCACTGGTGGTTTGGGATTTGCTCTGTATTATTTAGAAGGTGTGACTTGAGAAGCAATTACATGGTTCTTCCCTTTCCTTCCGTGACTACTCTGCACTGGCCAATGAACCATTTCCTACATTTTAAAATTGGAGGTGCAGTTTTTCCCGTCTCTGAGTGTAAACATCTGGTTTGCGTATGTAAATGATGCTTGAAAAAGGTAATGTGCATAATGCTAGATTAAAGAGCAAAATAGCCAATAGGTTGTTGAGTGGTAATTTTTCAAGTAATGTTCTAAAAACAGTGATTTTGTGTACTCCTTAGATATGAGTGCCTTAGGCTCCTAAACTGTTTCAGCTAAAAGATCAGTATTTCCATAGTGTTCATATTTACTTATTTTCTTCATGTACTTTCTGTTACTTTTGTTTGCTTTTTGAAGAGGCAGAAAACAAATCTGTCAGCTATATCCATATTAATTATCTGTTACTTAAAATGTAGACTCAAAAATCTAGTTTTAGCAAATGTCTTTCCAACCAATTAACACGTTTTTGTGGCTTTAAACCATATTTCAGTTGCAAAATCAAGCTGTTATTTTTCGGTAAAAGGTAAATCGAATGCACATCCTGCCTTGTAAATAAGGAGATAGGGAAGGGAAAGAAATGTCCAGAGCAATAAAATCTGTTCCTCATTAAGACCATTATCTGCCTTAATGTAATCATATTCAAGTCCAGACATCCCTTAATCAATGCAGTCTGGACAGATATCACAACAGCTCTTCAGAAAGTACAGATAACACCAGTGTCAGTAGTCTGACTCGGGCAGAGGCTTAAATATGCATCCAGAAAGCAATGAAACCAGGAGATAAGAGAGAGCTCTGAACCGTGTCTCTGGTGACACAAGTAATATACTTCAAGTAGTAATTTTTTGATAGTTGACTGTACTTTTTTCATCAATAAAGGCAGAATGACCAGAATGAAAAATACTTGCTGCAAGGGCAAAGCTGAAATCTCTTGTGGAGAGATGCAGTGGAGAGACCTTTGGGTGTTTCTGAGCAGCCTTGTTTAGAAGCCAACACTTCTAACATCCCAGCAAACGATAAGCTAATGTGCTTTTTTCTCATTTATTTTCTTTTCCTCCTTCCTCCTTCATCTTTTAGTATTTATTTATGTGGTTTTCTCAGGGACCCAGGCTTCTGGCCAACCAGTTTGTTGTCTGGTCTGAAGGAGTTCTGTTGGACCGCTGGGGGATCAGGAGGGTGGGATTTAAGTGCTTACATATTTTAAAGTGTGTAAATTAAAGGGCTTACAAAAGGCCCAGGAATGTTGAATATTATGAGTTGTGGTGTGACCCACAAACGGCTCCTAACTTGGGGATTGCCCACATGACTTACACCCCCTGGTTATGTGACCCTTGAGGAGAATGGAGAAGCTTGCCTAGTATATGAGTAAGTGACTGCCTCCCAGGAGGTGCTGCAGTTTTTGGGCTTAGGTGTTCCTTTGTTTCACTTTTGGTTTTTTTAAGTCAGAAATCGGGCCAGTTGCACCCAAGGGAACAAGAAGGGTTTTGCAAGTGCCGGGAATCTCATTCACGTGCAATTCTGAGGGTAATGGCTCACAAGGGGAATCTTTAAAGGATAGGACAGATCTCTGAGAGAACTGCAGGTGTTCAGGAAAGGATCTCGTTAACACTGCCCCAAAATTAAATCACTCAATTGGAAGAAGTAAAAATAAAATGATGCATAAGAGGGGTTAAAATGTGAGAGTCTCTTCTAGCTGGCAGAAGAGCCAGGTGTTGACTTGGGATTCCTTCCTGCCAACTCCCAAAGGGAGCATGGGACACCCATCCTTGTACTGCTCCTGTCGGACATGCTCTGAAAAGCCATGAAGCCTTTATTCCTATTTCTTGGGGTGCCTGTCCGGAGACTTTAAATAATGCATGTGAGATTAATGTTGGAAGAGGTGCTGCCTTGTGTGTCCAGCTGTCTTAACGCTCGTGCTGCGAGTTTGTATCCTGTGAACAGCACTGGTGCCTGGGTCTGCACTTCTCATCACAACAGTGAGACTGCTCACGTGCCAGATCCTGCAGGGTTACAAGCAAACCCTGGAATGTGTTGCATCTGAAATGCTAGTGAGACTGCCTTCTGCACTTATTTATGCTTGGTCTTCCCTGGCTCACCAAGGCAGAAAGTGGCTACAGAGCAGCTATTACTTCTGTTTTTCCCTTTCTTCTTCTTATCCCTTATGTTGCATCTCTAGATAAGCAGGAGAGGCGAAGAGCCTGTTGTTGTGTGTAGAATATGGGTGTTCTCTGAGATCCCCATTACATTTGTGCTCCTAGAGCATTCCAGAGGAGTAACATTTTGAAGCAGAATTCTTAGTTAGAATAAAAGATTTTGAGGTTCTTCAATAGAATGAACAGTTTCCTCTGTCCTCACAGACCCAAGGCAATGAATGAATGAATGTTTTCTCCTTTTACAGATGAAAAATATGAAAACTGTGCAATGTTAGAGTGAGAGTCTTGTACAATAGATATATTTACTGTTTGTGCAAGACTTGCCTCTTGTCGTGACACCAGTGGTGAAAAAAAGAGAACTTTTTGACTGACTCTTATTTTATTCTATACCTTGATAATAATTCTACTGGAGTGAAGATTCTGTATGAGAGTGTGGCAAGAGAGAAGGTCTGTCGTTTCCCTCTACTGAGTTTTTCTCTCTTTTCTCTGAATCAAGTTCCCCCCCTGCCTCCACTGAGAAATTATTAATGTAATTCCTGACAACCCTGTTTGTTTCTCTCCTTTAAACTAGAGAAGGCATTGAGCAGGACCATGGCAATAGCTGTGGAGGAATGATATTTAACTACACCCCTTATACTCTGATATTAGAATGATCTCTTTGTGCTGTTGTTGTGCAGGTTTAATGCCCACCTTGTGAGAAACCGTTCCTGCCTGGTTCTTCCTTGAGCTTTTGCTCAAGCAGGATTGCCACTGGAGGGCTTGGTCCTTCGTATCCTTTTGCTTCTCTGTGCCTGACATGATTTTTTCAGGGTAGGAAAGAAACTGGCTTCACGAAGTAGGAGTTGCACTGTGAATTTCAATAGCTTATCTTCTGGCATTTTCTGGCTGCAAAGGGATGATAAAAACATTGCCTCAAGAAGTCTTCACCACTGACTCCTGTGGGTGTCTTCTGGAAGAAGTTCAGGCTTTTCAGCCTTCTTTTCTTGGGGAAAGAGGGTCGACTTGGCTAAATTTAAAGGTACAGTACTGCTAGATCAGCAAGGGCAGAGAGGTTAATGTAGGCTTTTTGTTATTACCTTTTCCCACTGCTGTTTAACCAGAGGTGTGTAGGCAGTACACTGTATTTTATGAATTTACTGAAGTGCACACGGGTGATGTTTAATTAAACCTTTGTGATTATAGGCACCGGCCTCCAGCACAAACAAAGCTGCACCTGTTTGGGATGATGTGGCTTGTGCAATCTCTGCTGCATAGACTGTACTCACTGCCAGAGGGGAATGAAGAGGAGAAAATAAATCACTGCCAGAGCATTATGCACCTTGCATGGACCTGGAGAGGAAAGCAGTTCGCTTCCACAGCTTTCATTCTAGTACTTTGTAACATCCAGGTTTGGAAGAATGCATGTAGGAAATGGAGATGTAGTCACTGAACCAAGCTATTGACTTTTTGCAGTGTTGGTTTTTATGTTCTTCTTCTTTTGAAATTGCTTTTTCATGTTGTATGCTAAGTTATTTCGGAAGCAGCCTACTTGTTAGATGTATCCCAAAAAAGGGTTAAATTGTGGTTTAGCCCTCTCTTTAGAGAGTGATCAGTGTGAGCATGGGATTGGATAGCCTAAGATGTTAATGGATTTCAAGAGTTTAGGATGAGAGGAAATAAGTTAGAATAGATCAAGGACATCTTGTGACAGAGAGAAAACAGACCAGACAAAGGAATTTCGAGTACCAACGCAGTGCAAATAGTAAAGAAACATTACAGTAAATGGAATTTGTTAAGGAGGTGATAAAGAAAGTAGGATTAATGGGGTAAGCTGAAATAGCAATCATGATACCAGTATGAAGGCATATTTCCATATAACAATCTTGTTAT
Source organism: Mystacornis crossleyi (assembly GCA_013400655.1). Taxonomy (NCBI): domain Eukaryota; kingdom Metazoa; phylum Chordata; class Aves; order Passeriformes; family Timaliidae; genus Mystacornis; species Mystacornis crossleyi. Next base: position 29,523 of record VYZQ01028776.1, read on the forward strand.
AAACTGTAATTTTTGTCTTTACTTAAAATAAATATTGTCTGTTATTATATAAATATAGGATGTACTTGACAAGTTGGAAAAGAAAATGATCTTGACTAAGTTCTTCAGCTTCTCAATCTATCTGCAAAATTGAAAAGGCATTAGTATCACTAGTACACCCCAGTAAAAATAAATCTGGTAGGTAAACTGGAGCAAGGGTAGGGGTTGGATTCTTGGTTAGTGTGCATGGCTAAGAACTGGGACTTTGGTGCTTCTGTGGTTTTATTTACTTCACTGTAAGGTGGGTATACTTGCTTAGTCTCCCTGTGCCTTTGTTTACCCACCTCTGCTTAATGGAAGGAAGATTCCTGCTTTAAAAAAAGGAAACAAAACCAAGCAACAAAAGCAATGATAGAATTCAGGGGTGTGTGTTTTAATGTCTGATGTTTTTGTATCACAAAAGCCTGTTTTAGCTGGAGGTATACCTTCAAATTGTTTTCTATCAGGAATCTTGCATTATCACTTTTAAAGATTCTTAAAACCATAACATTTAAAATCCAAGGATTTATGCCTTATGATGTTTCAGGATTGCCTACATTCCCCTTAAGTTTCCAAGAAAGCACTTTTAGATACCTGTGCATTAGTTAAAACATAGTGCTCCAGAGATCAACATTATCTTAGTGCTTTATCACAGAGATAGGGTTTACTCTGAGCAAGTCACTTCTGCCTCTCTTTTCCCTCTGTTATATGGGATCATTTGTCTTCAGGGTTGTGCTGTCTTCAAACCTTCTGCCCTAGTCAGAGACACTCAAGTATTCAGGGACAGAAAACGGGAAGCCTGATACAGGTAATGCCATGAGTTAATGTTTGGCTCCCAATTCCCATAAACTTTCAACCAGCTGAGACAGTAACTTAATGTCAGAGACTTCTACAGAGACCTGTTCAGATGTGCTTTGCTTGAATTTCACTCAGGCTCCTGTGGTTTGAAATAACAGCAGCTGAACAGAGATTGACTGAGCAGCAATGTGAAAGCCTCTGGAAAGGGAAAGACAGACAAGGGCACAGAGCAAAACCTGAACTGATCAAAAAATATCCTTTTACCTTCTCTTGCCTCTCCGTCTTGTCCAGAGTTTTGGTTCAAGTGGGGGGGTCATCAAAACACATGGCAGTATTTTTTTCAAAGTGTTCATTGGCTTTGATGCTTCTCAGAAGTTTTTTTTCTTTTAAAGCAATGGGCTTTTACCCCATATATGTGCAAAGAAGATTGTCTTCTTCTCTTCTTTGCTTGTTTGACAAGACACCGAGGAACTGTGAAGATAGCATCTCCTGAGGACAGCGGAACACTAGAAATTTTTCCCAAAAGTATGATCTTTTCATAGCCAATCACAGGAAATGAAATTTGAGGAGGTAAGTGAAAAAAAAAAACCAAAGAGGAAAATCTTTATTTCCTTGCTGATTCCTGACTTTTGCAGTCAGAAAGCAAGGGACAAGAAACACAGTAGGTCAGGGATGACCTAGGAAAATGGATGCAAGGAATAAATTTTGTGTGTGTGTGTTTTTTTCTCACATTTTCAACAAAGTGAAGTATGTTTAGGAAATCTATGAAGGAACACCTGGAAAATGCTTTTAAATGAACAAAGCAAAATTTATTTCCACGTGCTCCTACAGCTTAGAAAGCAACTGAGAATATGCTAAGTCTATATTTGTTTGTGTCTGAACAGGAAAGCCTCTGTCATTTTAGTAGGGCTTCTTTTAATTTTACATATATTACAGCACTCAGATCATGTCTTTCATTATAATAAAGCATTAAAACATGACTGGTAACTATGCTTTAGCAGTAAACCTCCACGTAACCCCAAAAGCAAGACATTTTTAGTGTGGTTTCATCATTCCTTATTAATACTATAAATGCGGACTATAAATTTCTTTCTTCTACAATATATGTAATAAAATACTTAATGGATTGTGAATGACATGTTATAAAACTTGGCATTAGGCACTGCAATTTATATTTAAATGCATCTCAGGCATAAATAAATGCTCTATAAATAGAAAAGTATCTGAATTCAGAATACGTATAACCACTCATTTAGGTGTAGCATTTTGGATGATGAAATCATTAGACAGTAATTTATTTCTGCAGAAACAGGCATTTGTTATATTCTGAAGGGAGATCCTCAACTTCCCTGAGTAAACACTTTTAAGTAGAGAAGGAGTTTATAAAAACTAGAGTGTTGTATATATTCCTACCAGAATTTTGGTAAGCTGTAGGCAGAATCCATAATTTCAAAAGCACCAAACTGACATAGCTGCTTCAGGTTAGATAGTAATCATGGGGAACTTCTTCTAGAAGGAACCAGAAGAATCAGAGTAGGAACAAACAGTTTGACAAACCGTGGTGGGGGCTGCGACCAGTGTGTTGAACTGCTCATTCAGCCATGAAGTGAGAGCTGAAGGATCTGCAGGCCAAGCGTGGATGAAAGTGGCCTTATGCTTTGTCTGCAACATGCAGAGGAATGAAACAGGACTTGGAAAAAGCTCCTTAGTGAGTCCATTCCACATAATTCCCTTCTCGATTTTCAAGTGAAGACAGCCTAAGGGTTTGGGTGGGTACAGATCTGAGCACTTCTTGTGAGAGAGATTAGTGGCCATACCCGTAAGACCAACCACGCAGAAAATCAGCAGCCCAGCTCAGACATGAATAAATAAAATAATTTACTTGCCCTTCTGCCCTCACTCCCTGCTGCTTCTCCATGCCAGCTATGAGCCGAGGCTGTATCCTGCTACCTCTTCTGCAAAAGCAAAACAGCAGTGCTTGTAAATCAGTGTTAGTTTGGAGCAACAATCAGAAACTAAATGGATTCTTCTACTGGCTGTGTCTGCCTTGCAGAGTGTGGGTGCAGTATGCAGAGATAGGCTGTGAGCTCTTGGGCATCTGGAAGATCTCTTCTGTGAGATGATAAGGGATTTCCTCCCTTGCCCAGCTTGTTTTCTCAAATATTGCCTTTACCAGCAGCAGCAGTGTAAAGGAACATGAGGAAACTATTGGGTGATTTCCTCGAGTTAAAGAAAAGAATAAAAGCCAAATCCAAAAAACCCCAGGTGCTGCTGCACAGGTGGTGTTGGGGGTTAATCCATCCAAACCTCCCTCTGTATCTCAAGTGGGTTGAAATTCATTGAAAATGTAGTGGGGAAGAGGCAGCGATATGATGGAGTGGCTGCATATCTTTATTTCCTTAAGAAAATGGTTTGAAATTACTTGTTAAGGTTAGTAATTAATAGTTGCTAGGTTTGACTCTGAAATGGGTTACTCTACTGCTCCAACAGCAATGACAGAGGAAATTGCTAGAATGGTGCTTCAGCCCATCAGGCAATTCATACTAAGTAAAATAAGTTGATAGGGAACAGTGACTGCGCTAGCAATAATTCTTAGGCAAGGGGGGTTTTTCCCCCTGTTTTGTTTTTTTTTTTCCTCGCTCTTTCTCATGCTTGTAATTCTCCTGGAAAGGGGAGAATGACCAAGGTGTTGCTGTGAAGTTAAAGGTCAAGGCTGAGTCTCTGTATGTGCCAGGACATCACTATTTCCTAATGTGCCTGCTCTCTGTGTGTCAGTGCCGTGTGCTTGCTGAGGTGGCAAAGGCCGCTTCTGTCTCTGTCCGTAGAGGAGCGGTGATTTGACTGAGCTGTGGCTCTGACTCTTCATTACCTCAGCCTGTTGTGTGGTTTTAGCCAGCAATACCTCTAAGCACTAAACCCACTGGTACTGACTCCACCACTGCAAAGATATTGAAAGCTGTAAAGGGTTTGCATACTTACATTTTCATCAGATTGAAAGTACTTTTCTTGAGCATCAGTAATAAATTCTTTTTGAAAGTGCTCTGTAGAGGGTGAAAGTCTTCTGTGAATTTTTACTTCAGTGTATTATAAACCTCTATTTTCTTGTTACAATTACTTCAACTTGAATAAACTGAGGATTTCTTTTTGAGATGAAGATTTCTCTTGAGCACAGAGATTGATGCTAAAGCTTTGATCCTGCAGGTGCCTGCCATCTGAAGCATTCACAGTAAAAGTTTTGTCCCTTGCATTACTAGGCAGAAGCCTCTGGATTTCTGCATAGAAGATAGAGTCTGTATGGCACCTACTGCTGTAAACTCTCATGCTGCCACTGAGATATACCAGAGAGGTTACCTCAAAGTCCTTTATTTTTCAGACTTTATGAGTATCACAAGATGTCATGCAATGCCTGTGAGGAGTATCTGGCAGTATCCTCATACTCAAACGGAAGATGACAGTCCAGACCACGAGTAGGTTGATCTAGTTCTGTTAAAGTTTCAAATGTGTCTTACTGGACTCATGGAAGACTTGGCCTGTATTGGTAGGAGTTCAGTTGGTTTGACTTGGTCCAAAGCTGTCAAGCTCTAAAAAGGACAAGGGTAGAAGTGGCTCTGAGATTTCAGTGTAAAGGTAGATCTTGGTAACATCTCGAGCACAATTTCTGTACTGTTTCCTTCAGTGGAGGAGGCTTTGGGAGAGAAGATGCTGTTCAACTCACCTAAGGATATGTGAAAAGGAATGGCTGCTACCCTTCCTTTTTGCATCTTTTCCCACATGCTCTCTTTGTGTTCCCCGATTCCATTAGTCTGTAGGGCTGATGCACAGTTATTTATTCGATGGCTGTAAGGTAACTGAATTGGTTGGTTTCTATTTCCTGCAGGGGGAAGGAGAGAAACCAAGTGGGCACTCCTAGCAGCATCCTTCACAGCTCAAGAGGCACGCAGCCACCACAGCTGAATTATCTTCAGATAACCCATCTTAAGGCCAAAACAGAAACTTGTCAAAACAAACCAAAAAGCAAGTAGTTTTCCTTTCATTAAAGGAAATTTCCCCTGCTCGAAGCTGGTTCATTAAACTGAAAATTGCTCAAAATAGGCATCTCTGTAAAGAATGCTTGGAGCAAAGTTAATTAGTTTTGCTAGGTTAGTAATGCACCTTGCTTCGACTGAAATGGAAATTATTTTTCGCAATAAAGCCGCAACACTTTTTATCAGAATTGTCATTAATTGTAGGAAATAGGAGTGTGAGGGAAGAATTTGTCAAATCTAATTTAGTCATACAATGGCCCCTAAAAATTACTGATTTTCCTTGTGAGATGCAGCCACATTTAAATAAACATCGGAACATTGCCTGACCAGAACTGAGTCGGTCTCTAAGGAGTTCCCAAGTGTCCTTTCGCGTTGTTAAACAATAGATGGGTAAATTATGCCTAAGGGTATTCATAAAAGGTTGAAAAACATATTTAATCTGACTGTGCTTATGTTTGCTGTTCCTATTTTTTTAAAAATCAAGCTTTATGTCCTTTCACAGTTGCAATACTGTTTGGAGAAGAGCTTTATTTTGTATGAACTGTGTTTGCAAGTGGTGATCTGCAGAGAAATTAGCATGGAATAAATAGAATTTTAATTCTGCAGCTGTTTCTTTGGTACATTAAATGGTTTGGTTTGATATTTTTTCGCGGCTAAGGAAAAACAACTGCAAGGTCAGATGAGTAAATCTTCTTAAGAATTGTGATTTGTTTCTACAGTGGATACTGTCAGAAAACTGAGTGCCACAAAAATGCCCATCACGGAAACTAGGTTACAGGCGGGCTCATGGAGACAACACCCTGCTAGGTATTTAAAGCAGTTCATAAGTTTCCAGCTGGGGCATTGAGAATTTTGGCTGGAAATCCCAAATAGATTCACTTAATGATCAGTGCTTGCTTCTAGTAGCATCCAAAAGTATTTTTTTTAAATGAAGAATGAGGATATATAGAACATACAATGTGTAATAGCATCACTTTGCTATATCCTCATGGGATGAGGCTAAATTTCTAATGCTGACTGCAGTTCAGCCTTATCCTGGTAGTCTGGTTCCCTCTGTGAATAATTGAAATGTTGCTGTTGCAGTGTCAACAGAAACAGCATGGTTTGGGTTTTGAGGGGAGGGGTTATTTTTGTTTTTCATAAAGACAATTTTTAAAGATTTCTTCCCACCAACAGTGCTTTTGATTTCATGGCATCCTGACTGTGTCTGTCTGGTTTGTTTTTTCAAAATCCCCTCCTTATGTGTAGCTCTTGGTGCTGAATTATACTTTTCTTGCATGGCATTCTGCCAAAGCACATAGATGTGGGAATACGGGGAACAGTAAATATCTAAAGTATTTATCATTATGGACATTTTTATTTCTGCTGGAGTGCCAAATTTCCTTTTATTTTCCCCTCCCCCTGTTAATCTCTTATTGTATTGATTGGTACATTCATTATACTACATTGAAGGTTTTCCCCTCCTTTTTTTCTTCCTGCATAGAGAACATTTCTGCTGCAATATTTTCTTTTTATGCTGTTGATTAGCTCATTATCTCTCTCTCAGTAACTAATGTATTTTTAATGTATTTAAATTTCTTTCATGGTACCAAATCCATGAAAGGAGTAGACATTGCTTCCTCAGCCCACTTTTATTATCATGCTTTTGAAATTACTCATCCTGTTGAAAGTATCATATTCATAACTTGAAAATCATGTTTGGTGTGTAGGTTTAGATGTCACATCAGTCTGGCAAGATATCCCTCTTCATGGGATACCTTGTGAGCCCAGAGATACAGCCTGAGCCATATCTGCACAGCCTGCACTTTGTGGGAAAAAGTGTTTTTCCTGTGTCTTCCTTCCATGGAGGTGGAAGAATTACTGCACAGAATTCTCTGCATTCCTGTGTGGTCACACAGTAACTAAAGGGTTACAGGCAGCCTGATTACAGAAATATTCCAAGGGTTTTCTGGTGATTGCTGTTCCCTTTGTTTTCTCCTGCTTGCCAGCACTGCATGCATGGAATCGAACACTTGTTTTAGTGGGATAGGAGACCCATCACAGGGTTTATCTGCTGCATTAAAGTCTCCTATCTGAGTTTAGGGTACAGCTAATACAAATACGGGAGCAGTGGGTCTGGGTTTGAGGGCTGGCTGGAGGAAGGGGCAGTACTGTGTGAGTAGCTGATTCTGGGAGGGAGGATGAACTGAGTGATTTCTGAGTTAAAGACTTTGAAAATTCTATTTTCTCATTTAAATGAAAACAAACAAAAGGATGCAACAATTCTGCTTTTTTGTGTGTTTGTTTGTTTGTTTGTTTGTTTTTGGTGGCAGTAGTATTTACTACCTCTAATGCTAATTTACAGTGTTAATTTTCCTGGAATGAAATTGAATTTAGTGGTTCTGAAGGTATGAGGACAAGGCTCTGCTACATCTCTATCAAGTTACTTCTAATTTTCTCTAAACATTTTCCAACAGTATTCTCAGCCAATCTGCCCAGTTGCCGTGGTGCCAACACCTTGCCCGATGGTGCAGCCGGTGTTTCGTAAGGCAGAGCGCGATTTCCCCCTGCTCCCACGCCATGGCCGTGACAGCCCCGCTCCTTCCCTGTCACTGCAGGCTCTCTGCTTGTCCTCACATGGATTAATGTTAATTAATTAACCCACTGCATCAATGGCTTTGGGAGTGTGCTTGGGTCCACAAATGATGACAGGGAAGAGGAGTCCGAGGGGGGGACTGTGTGGGTGCTCCTCTGCTCTTGTCCCACTCGCTGTTTGTTGTAAAGGGATTATAATTGATGCTAATTTGAGGCACTTGGCACAGGATTTGAAAAGGGAATACATCCACTTGGCAAATGCTAGTTCTTGGAAATCTTGCTGCAGAGCAACAGAAAACAGTAACTCTAAGACAAATCTCTCTATTTACTTGACACAAACTGCCTCCATGAGAATTTCCTTAATACGTTCTCTTCAGTGAATGCCTTTTTGTTTGTTTTATAGTACTTTGTCTTTGAATGGCTCAGTATTTTTTGTGGAAATGTATTGTATTTAGAACTTGACAGAGGTTAATCGTGGAGGAAGATGTCAGGTCTGCTTTTCCTGTCAGCTGGGGAGGCAATAGAAATGAGAAGGGGATTAAAACTATTTAAAAACAAGACATAAAATAAAACAAAATAAAATAAAATAAAGTAATTGACATAAATAGTTGTGTTAATTAGGAAAACTGGGCAACATCAGAAACTATGATCCCTTTTATTATATGGATCAGAAATGTAGGACATTTTTATCAAATCAAATGTAATGATATTAAACTTTCCAGTGTTACTTTGATAATGAAGGTTAATAAATTGCCTTTGACTCATTACTCACGCTTGCTTGCTAGGAAATGTACTGACCATGGAAAACATCTTAGGTGATGAGTGAGGGGATTGTTGAAAAATGTTATCATGTTGGAGGTGATAAAGAGACCTTTTAAATGGACTTTTGCATCAGCAGTATTAAGTGGGTAATTCACACTTACTCCTAATAAAGTGTAATTGATTTGTAACATGTGAAACATGTGCTCCAAATATCAAACAAGAATAACAGCAAAGCAAAAGTTATTGCAATTAACTACCTCAGCTCTGTGTTAGAGGGTGGTGTGGTAAAAAGGTTAACCAAGACTTGTAATTGCAATTTTGCCTTCACAGTGGGAACTGAGCAACATTACTTGGCAACTGGTGAGATTCCAGCTGTTCCTGTTGGAAAAAGATGCGTATGCAAACTAGCAAAAACAATCCTAGCTATCAATAGGTGATTCTGAACTTCTGGTCTGACTTGAAGCACTGCCAGTTGCTGTAGCCAGGGGATATCAGTCATTCAACACCCATTGCTCACAAATGGTATTTAGACCCCTCAAAGTGATAACAAAACTCGGTGGCATCTTAGTATGTTCAAGAGGATGTAAAAGAGATGGTGGGTGGTGATACAGAAGAGTAAAACTTCATGAAATCAGTACAGGAGGCTGGCAGTTTGATAGCATGCAGAAAAGCACATTTGTGTGTACCAATACAGTGCTGAACACAGTAGCTCTGAGGATCTGTTGGGGTGTTCATTTACAACAATTCAATTTGTCTCTGTTATTTTTTAACCTCGAAGGTTGAAGATATTGTTTTAAGCATGTGGCAACTCACTGTCTACGTGGCATCAGATATCTTGGAAGCTCAGCAGAAAAACTCAGCATTTCTCAGGGAGGAAGGTGGGAAGGCACACAGGGGCATCTCAGCTCCAGCAGGTGTCACTTGCTGTTTGTTCTGGGCATCCTTCTCACAAAAGCTCCTTTGTGCTGGGTTGCAGGAAGGTTTCTGTGGAGCAGCACAGCCGGGGCTAGTAGGCACTTCCCTTACAGTGCTGAGCAAACGTGCCAGCTTCTGTCACATCGCAGTAACCTGAGTACTTGGGGTTTGCAGTCTCTTTTGGCATAAAGAAGACTCCATTACACTGTTTTTTCACATAGATTGTTGTTGCAGCTGAAGTGCCATGGAAAATGACTATTTACTCTGCTGCCTGTCAAATACGGGAAGAAGAAACTACAGACCCACGTTCCTGTGCGGGTCAGTATTCCTCTGTAGTGCTGATTAGGGATGTCATTTTACTGTGTGCTGATAATGGTTAAAGTCGAGAACCAAATACTTAATACGAGTTTAATTATAATAAGTAGTTATTTAAACATTTCTGGGACACAGTATTATAATTAATTGCAGTTAATAATTCTAGGGCTCAGTTCTTGTCTTTGAAAGCTCTGTGCTGCTAAGGTCTCCGGATCTTCTCTATCAGCCTGTGAGTTCCGGGGTTCTAGAGATTATAGACTTCTCTGTGACAAGCACCATCTCTGTACTGCCTTTTATGACTGCTTTCTGCTGAGGCTTCCAGTTCCCAGGCTGGTGTGTGCAACTCATGAGCACAGGAGGGTGAGTGGGGAGGAGCTGCAAGGGCTTGTTTGCCCTCCAAGGAGAGTTGGATGCCCAGGGTGAGGCAGTAGTAATGCACATCTCTCAAGTTTGCATGGGTGTTCCAACACGTGGGAGCTCTTGGGAAGCTTTAATGAAAAGTACTGAGACCACCAAGCAAACTGTTTCCCACTCCATTTTTAGAGTGCACAAAACTTCTGACATTCCCTTTGGAGCCCAGTTGTAACGTAACTGTAATCTATAACATAAAGAGTATTAAATGTGCCAGAATTTCTTTTTCATCTGTCTTGATTGCTGTATTTCACAGTCTAGGTATGTTAAGAAAATAACAAATCCTTATGGAGTCCATTTATGGATTGTAAGGATATTCTGCTTCCTACGAGGTACTTGAAAGTGTTTGTTCCTTACAATCAAGTAGTTCTTCTGCGCAGTAAAATCGACTCTTGGAAACTTGAGCTTAACCCTGGTAACATTTCTTGAAATGAGAAGGTTTTCAAGATCTCTGTTCAAAACTATCTTTGTAAATAATTTTTACTCCTAAAAAAAAAAAGAAAATAACAAAAAAAAGAAAAAATTGAGTTAAGTTACTTTGACAAAAGTATTGTTATTACGTCATCCAATCACTATAATTTTTGATACAGAATTTTTTTGATTAAGAATTTTTTCTGGACAAAAATAGTTTTCCAACAGGCATGTTTTTCAGCTCCTCCAAATCTTAAGTTATTTCCCAAGATTTTAAACTTTCTCCTTTTTAACGGAGTGTCAACATGCCTACTTGCACAGTTGATACTATTAAGACCAATCAAAGCTATAAATACATATCTTTGGGGGAAGTTTGAGCAGGCGATAAGAGCATATCTGTGTCTTTGTGGAGATGGACCCTGTGGAAGGAGGTTTTTTTTCCTAGCTCTGTAGGAGGCTGCATATGAATAGCACGCTCAGGAAAACCCACCCAGAGTTTACCAGCTGATGTTCTGGGATGGTTTTAGCACACACCTCCCTATCCCCACACAGCAGCCACCTGCCTGCACCAATGACGAGCTGTGTGGGGACAAGGGACATTTATTCCTTGCTTAAAAGCTTGTTGTGAGGTGAGGGCTTCGCTTTTGCAGGAGTTGTACGAGGCATGAAGGAGGTTCTCTAAAGTTCTCTAAAGCGGGTGCTCCAGGCAAGGTTTTTGTGCTTGGCTTGAAAATCTGAGAGTCCTTTTCTGCTGAGCAGGCAGGTGGGGAGCTCCCCGGGCATCCTGTACCTGTAGGAGATGAAGAGTGTGATCTGGTGCCTGCTGTAGTGCTGGGCCTGAGGAACGTGTCCGTGCCAGGGAACTGGAAGGTGCCACTTCTCAGCAGGGCCCTCGGTGCTCCCAGGGCAGCCAGCTGTGGGAGTGCTCACTGGCCATCCCCTTGGGCTCAGGGGCAGCAGTACCTTGTGCAAGCCTCATGCTAGCCCGCTGTGGGTTTGCAGTTGTTTTCTGAGAGCCAGGGACTTGTTGTCGTGACATCCCAAATTTGGGATTGGTCTGTTTACTGGCAGAGGTCCACAGTACTGTACTGCCAGCCCTACAAACACATAGTTTTAAAATTTTTCAAAAATATTTTTTGAATATTTCAAAAAAGTTATATTTCCAAAAAGCCATTCCTTTTGTGTTTTGCGGAAAATTAATTTTGATTGACAGTTTTAAGAAGGTCACATTGATTTAATTGGAAGTTGTATTCAGTCCTTCTACTGTTGTTTTCTAAAGATTGCTCACATTTTTGTGCAGTTTTAATCTTTCTGTTTTCTTGGAAAACTTAAGATGCTGCAAAAAGACAGAACCAATTATCTATCAAGCACTTGCATAATCTTAAAATATACCTCTCTGTAAGTATATAATGACAGTGTGCACTTTTAAATAAATTCTTCTAGCAGTAACAAAGCTGGGGATTTGATAAGTCTCACAGGCCAATTTCAAGTGAGTAGAAAGAGACAATTTGTCACAGTCAAGTGATCTTAGGACCTGCTGTCTTTATTTTCTTAAAATATGAAGTATAAAAATTTAATGCTGTTATTTTATGGAGCTGTTCCTAACTCAATTCATAGGGATTTAAATACAGTGAAGTAGCAGTATATAATCGTTTCTTTGGAAAAAGTTTTGAAGTCAAACCACCTACACTGATATAACTACCAGTCCTTGGAAGTTAGAGGAACGTGTAGACATAAGTGCATGAAAAAATCTTCAGTTACGTTATACATCCGAGCTCAAAATTCCTGGATTTTTTTTCCCCCCTTTCCTCTCTACCAAGTGGACTGTGGGTCGCACCTGATTTACTCATATTAAACACATAAGAATTTGGTTGCAGAGGATGATTTTGGCTCCCCATTGGACTTCTGTACTTGCTTTTTCCAGTCTCCAGCCTCATTTGTATGCTTCACACAGGAACACAAAGCATGGTCTGAGTGGGATTTTGGACAGAATTAATGAACATGGTTGTACTGCTCTTTATGCGTCTTAGGCAGTGGAAATGTTCTGCAGCTGCTAAGCCAGTATAAATAATGCAGGCAGTAAATAAATGACACATAAAGATTTTGGAGTAAATATAGTAGTATGATTAACCTTTTATCTTTCCTGATACAGGCTGTGAACATGGGCAAATTGAATTTGGAGCAACCCTGTGCTCCCCTGTCAGATCCCCGATCCTCCCTTCCTGAGGCTGCGATTTGGAGGGACGCCTGCACCACTGACCTGCTGGCACCTGCATAAATCTTGGCTCTACAACCCCTGCAAGCCTTCATGACAGTCACATTTTTCTGTGGTTCTTTTCAGTGGCCTTGAAATAAGTCACAGGATGTAAAACCTGAGCGGTGTTGGGGGCGTTGTGTGTGCTGCCCTCTGTTTGTGGGTTCATTTTCATGGATAAAAGGAAAATGTGTTCTCTGGAAGTGATTTGACCTGAATAGAAAAGTACAAAGTTTCTACTTAGATGTCATTTATTTTTCCTGCTGTTGCTGTACTCAAGCTAAGACTTTGTCCTAAACTTTTAACTCTTAATTTATAGCAAAAAAAGTGACTTCTTACATTCCTGTAGTTCTTCCAGTCCATCTTGCATGCTGACAAGTGAGCCATGACACCCAGATATCCCAAGCAATTAGGTTTCCTTTTCCAGTGGAGCACTTCCAATAAAAGCCCTCCAAGAACTGGATGACACTCGTGCCACCCAATGCTTTGCAATACTCTGGATTTTCTGTGCATAAGTAAGTTGTTTTATTAGGTGGTTGCTTAATTGTAATAGCTGGTGTGGAAAACACTATCAGGACCTAGCTGTGTTATTTTGCCAGTTCCTTGTTATCACCTGATGATCGTAGTAGGAATATTTAGAGCAGTGAGCATTAGTGGGTAAACTTTTTTTGAATGATTTAGCATTACTGTATAGTACTGTGCAATATCTTTATCTGCTTCAAATAAATGAACAGTATTTTGAGTGAAGCTTCTAGATTTAATATTGTAGAAAAATGTCAACAATTAAAGTGCAGTGTGGCCAGATGTCATTTGTTTGACATAATGGTATTGCACTGGTGACTCACTTATTACCTGCAGCTACTTACAGCTGAAAGAGAAAGGACTCATAATGTCTTTTCATTATATAATGAGAGAAAAGGTGAGTCTTGTCACGGTGTTGACTTTCCTCAAAGAAATCAGAAGTGCAGAAATCTAGCACAAGCTGATGAAGGACAAAATGGTCTGTAGAGGAAGAAAAAAGCTAAAAGTAAAGCGAAAAAAATACCCAACTGTCCTTTAATAGGGTAAAATGGAAGAAGATAGTTTGGTGTGGATTTATTTACCTTTTCTTTAAAGAAACAAAGCAAGCTCTCTTTTAGTCTGCAATCACAGCAGCACAGCAGTAATATTGCAGTGAGTAGTCTGATATTTATAGCTTTTCTGGTGGGCAAACTGTGCACATTCTATTGCTTTTATGTAGTCTCTTCTATTGCAGTTTATGAAGAAAAGAAATTATCATGGGAATCAGAAATGGATAATTAGTATCACCAAAGAATGCAATTATCCTTGCAAAATTAGACTATTTGGAGAAGATTGGGTTTTTTAAGTCATGGAATGATTTCAGCCAGAAGAGGGCTATGGAGTGATGATTCCAATCTCATGTTAGTTATCCTTTTCCCAACTTCCCAAGGCAATTGATACTAGCTGCAAAATTTAGATATTGACTTTGAACTCTTGCCTAAGAGAGCCAAATTTGCATCTAGAAATGAAATGAGACTCCATTTCTGCATTAAAATATTGACTAAATGTGGAAAGAAATTTATTGAATGAATCCATGCCAAGCCTTTTGTTTAGCTCTTTTCTGCTTTCACATTTTATTTTTCTTGAAAGCTTTTCACCCCCCTTTATTGCTCTATTCCAGATACCTGCAACTCTATTCTGTGTGATATCTTCCACCAAATGCCTGTATTGTCCAGATCACCACTGGAAATATTAATTAGCACTGGATGCAGATGGGGTTGCACCTAAACTGATTAACACTTGCAGAGGGTAGGATTCTCGTTGGGTGTGTGCAGCTGCATTCTCATGGTGAACTTGGTAGTGTCCCTTTGCATTTATGAGAACATAATGCTGGGATAACGCTGAGGAGCAGGGAGGAGAGGGGTACTTCTGGCTGGGTGCCACGAAACTGAGAACTCCTTCCAGGAAGAGGCCCCAGACTGATTTGATTTTATATGGCTGCTTATTTGTAGTTGCCTTAAAGCAGTGTGAAAATGCCTGCAATTTCAAAATATTCTGGAAAGTTAAACTTACTTATTTTATTTGTTTTAGGGTTGGGGTGGTGAAGTTAGGGCATTGAAGATTCAGAGGAAGTTTCATATGGCATTTTATGTGATGTACAGTGGCTTAGAGAAGGACCATCTGGTGACTTGGACAAAGCTAACTTAGCTACACACTCTTCAGTTAATTCTTCTTGTGCAGGTGAGTAAAGCAAACTAATCAGACCCTGGCCTTCCATGACTGATCCAGCATAGCATTTTAACTATCCCTCTTGATTCTCTCTGAAGTTAGAGGAGGATACAAGCCTTGCACACTGCTGGCAGTCCTAGGGTTGTGAAAGGTCTTAGGTGTGAAAACAGAATCTTTGCCTTAGCTATTGTAGAGACAGCTGTGCCCTAAGGGTGACTCACTGCTTTGGAGGCCAGGCAATGTTTATTGTGTTATTTCCTCAGGAGGTACCTGGGAGTGTCCATTTAATTTAGATCAGGGGCTTCAGAGGAGCTCTGTTGTTAGGTGATGCCTGGGAATGTGCCCTGCAGGCCGAAATGGATGCTGCTGCTTGGGAAAGCTGCCAGATTCTTTTAAATATTTGGAGCAGAAATAATAAAATCTTTGGAATGTCTCAGGTATTGTAAATACTGTTTAATAATTTTAGTTGCAAAACTGGAAGAGGAAACCAGGAGGGCTTTTACCTTCATCAGGGTAATTTGCTGATAGGAAAAGTCCTATATGAAATGATCAGTCAGCTTATGTATGAGCCTGTTGCCTAGCAACTACACAAGTAAACTTTCACTTCTCACTACATTTTCCACATCTCATTAGATTCAACAAATAAAATGAACTTTATCTTCAAAATATAGAAGAAAACCTTGCAGTATAGAAAATGTAGTCTTCCTGTCATGTTGTATATTTATACTTACATCTTAGGAGCAACAGGTATAGCAGAAATGAATGTAATCTTCATGCAAAGTGCTAGGATAATGGCAGTTCACATCAGTAAATATTATCTACCCGTGTTTTCTGAACGAACATCTTCAGGTGTAAAAGCACTTACTCCTAGTCCTGGTTTCAGCCCAGCCAGCAGATCAGCCCCACGTTGCTGCTCCTTCATTCCCTCCCAGAGGGATGGGGACAGAATTGGAGGCATAATAGTGAGAAAACTCGGGGGTTGAGATAAAGACGCTTTAATAGGTGAAGCAACAGCTGCACGTGCAAGGAAAGCAGAACAAGGACTTCATGCCCTGCTTCCCATGGACGGGCGGGTGTCTGAATGCCCCCACCTCCTCCTTCATCCCCCAGCTCTGTGAGCTGAGCATGGCCCCAGCTCTGTGTGCTGAGCATGGCCCCACACGGTCTGGGATATCCCTTGGGTCACTTGGGGTCAGCTGTCCTGGCTGTGTCTGCTCCCAGCTCCTTGGAGAACACTTAATGATGACTAAGCTAGAGAGATTTCTCTAGGTGGTGATAAGAATATTCCTGAATAACATTTTAAAAACAGATTTATGCAGCGAAGCTTGCACTGCAACCTTTTTTTCCCCCCCCCCCCCTTAACTTACAGAACAAATCTTAGGATGGTCTGGAAATGCCTCTTTCACACAGAAACAGAATGTAATAAATGTTCAAAAAGTATCCAGAAGATATATAGAAATTGTTAGTGTTCTACTCTGAAAGTGTTTGAAGCATTTAAAGAACAAAATACAGTGCATTCCTGTTTGAAATGGTGATGCCTGACACACTGTGAGAGGCAATGTCCAAAATCAAACAGGTTTTGAAAGGCAGCGTCATCAGATATGTTTAAGGTCAATTGTATGTTTCTGTGTAGGCAGCTATTAAATTGGTTGAATGTAACTGGTTGAAATTATATCCTGGACAGATATGGCCCACGTTTGGAAAGTCAAGGTTGAAAATCAGATCTTCTCAAAACAAAGATCCAGGAGTGCTTAATATCTGGTACAACTGGAGAGGCCTAAGGTAGGCTCTAGATCTGTAGCAGAGGGAGGCTGGTGACCTTGAGAGATCCTCAGTGGTGGCCTTGCTGATTTCCTCCTCCTTAATAGGGCTATTCCTTTTCTCTTCTTTGGGAAGGTGGAGCCACTGTGGCTGTTTGTGCATCTCTTCCATGGGGAAGATGCTATGGAGCTACAACACTTGAGCTAAATTTACAGTTCCTGCATTTTACACTTCAGTGGCTTTAATTTAATCTTAAAATTAAGCAACTCTTTAGAGAACCCTGGTTGGAAGCGGAATAGTCATTTGCTAAAACATTTACCGACATTTGCACGGGGTACAGTTTACAAACACTTCCTTCAGGAAATGCTTTTAGGCTATTCTTCAAGTAATTTTCAGGTTGTGCACTTCAAGGGAATTATTTCCTTTATCACCTAACAATCCTGAGATGCAGAATGCAACACTACAGAGGGAAATGGCTTGAACTGCTGAGTCTTAGGGGCTCCTTAGTCTCAAGTAAGGCTGCAAGAGCTCGATAGCTTTTCTGTGTTTTCTTTCAGCTTTGTTTTTACTGTTATCCTGGATAGATGGAATCCTGGGGTGACTGGGGGCAGCTGTGGAGTTTCTCTGTTGCATGTCATGACTGGGCAATGTGCTGCATCTGCTGGGATGGTGGGAGTCCTGCATTTGCCCATAAGGAACTTGGCTGAGCTGAGCCTGAACCGGAGGGTGTATTTGAATCCATGCACAGAGAAATCTGTGCTCTCTGCTTGCCTCTCCTCTGGCGTCCGAGAGACCGAGCCATTAGGCACGGGCTTGATCAGCAGGGAAAATGGGTCATGTTTGAAAGCTGCCACCCACTGCCAGCCAGTAGTGGCTTGATGGAGTGATTCCATCTTGAGAGGTTGGGCTTGGAGCTGCTTCTAATGCTTTATCCCTGAGTGGATGTGCTTAGTGATTCCTAAGTGAATCCAGTGGTGATGTGTGTTGGAGAAGTTTTAATTCTTCCCTTTGCTCAACGCTATCAGTGCACACAGCAGAGATTCCATTTGGTTTCCATGGAGGGTTTTCGTAGCTGTTGCTGCTCAGATTATTTACATCTTTTTTACAATAATAAAGGAAAATACCGTAGGTACTTCTCAGTGAGGCAAACCTGGTGGGGTGTTAGTACTTCTGCTGAGACTTGGGTCTCTGAGGGCAGAACAGTGGGAAGACTCAAAGGAGACAAATCACCCAATAACATCTCTGACTCAGGGAAACAGAGTCCTGAGAACATCATCCAGGCTTTGCAGTTTTTGCATCTTCCTCTTGTTAGCAAGCAAATCAAATTATCAATATTTGGTGTCCTCATGTTTCTGCAGATAATTACATTTAACAGCTTTTATTTATGCAAGTCTTCAGGAAGAATTTAATTGTATTTATTCCTTTCTCCTGTTTGTCTGAGACCAATCAGGCAGATAGAACTGTGCTTTCATTTGTTCCCATCCTAATTTATCTTCTCTATTTTTCATCTTCACCAGTTTCAATTTATTTCTTTCTTGACTACAGAGGACTGTGATGAACTTGTAGTGAAAGATCTGAAACCAAAGACAGTATTTAATCAAAACATTTGTACGTGGGACTTCATTTCTCTGATTTTATTTATTTCTTTAGATACCTGATAGAGGAGTTTAAGTGATGGAACTAAATAATAGTAAAAGCAAATGATCACAGGGAAAGCTCTGCTGGTTCTCATAGCTCTTGTCTTGGGTTGATAGTATTTCATTAATTTCATTTGAGATCCTATGTGACAGCATAATTATGATATAATAAGACTTAGCTAGGTGGCATAAAATTATCTGCCAGTAAAACCTCAAAGACAAGGTCACATAGAGTACAAGTAGTCTTCAGAATTATGTTTCTAGAACTAAGTGTTCTAGCTACAGAAAAAAATAAAACAAGTAACATCTTTTGACACAGCCTCTAGCAGCTGCAAAGTGGTTCACCAAAATGGTTTCTCTAAAGCACTTTTAAAAGCTATTAATGTTAATTTAGAGTTCATTTCTGTTTATGCAGGACTATATTAAAAATCAGCTTTGTGGATATGAAACTGGGAGTTAAGAAAGCAGTAAACAGTTCATCAATCATCTACTACATTTGGTAGGGCAGTTTTAAACCTGCTGTTCCTGAGGAATGAAACAATGCTCTGATCCTTTTTATGGGCTCAATATATATACTTAGCTGCTTAGCACAGGTGCCTGTAGATGGTAATGTACTTTATGTGCGCTTTGCTGTTTCTAGATTGTACCCCGAAATATTTTCTTTACTTCTGGAGTTCTATGTGTAATTAGGACAGTCCTGATATGGCTTCTCTGTAGGGCCACCCTGTCAATCCCTGTATTAATAAAACTGATATAAAGGCCAGGTTTTTATTCGTCCCCATTATACAGAAAGAAAAAAGTCCCCCACAGAACTTCCTGACCATCAGTGCATTTGGTATGACAGCCAGTAGAACCATTAGGGTGTTGAGATGTATTTAAGTTCTGTTCCTAACGGCGTAGCAAGGTGTGCCTTGCTGAAGCAGCCCCTGCAGCCAGCTCTGTGTACCCTTGAAGAGGTCCCTGCAGCCCAGGCTGCCCTNATTTTGTGGTTTATAGCATCAACTGTACTAATTCTGGAAGCAGGTGATTTCTGAGAGTTTTTTTGTTACTAGGTTTTTCATTTGTTACTGCTTTAAAAGCAATCCTGGTCACTGTTCTATAGCAGCAATGCATTCTTCTTTCGTTTGCTTTTTTTTT
>VYZQ01028777.1:0-11123 GCA_013400655.1 Mystacornis crossleyi
TGCCTTATCAGAGTAGCCTTGAAAGTGCAAGTTTCAAGAATGTAAAAAACTTCTTGAATAGAAAATCTCTTAACTATTAACACAAAATTTTTTGCTAATATCATTAGCCTTTAACTCTCTGTCTCTAGGGTTTTTTGTCAAATTTGTACCTACTACAGTAACCATGAATGACTGATGACACCAATTTCACACTTTAGAGGCTCTCACTAATTTCATTCTGGGAAATCTGACAGCATTCTGGTATTTTGCTCTTATGCAATGCCAGAGACACAAAGTTCTCAGCTAAAAGCTTAACAGAACATCATGTGCACTTCTTGTTCTGGGGCTACAAAGGACACAAAGGAGTAAATGATAGCTGATGGTGGGCAAAGTCAGGAGAAAATGGCTACAGTCTATCATTTTAGTCATCTTCTCTCCTACAAGGATGAATGAACACTATCTTTTTAGTGGGGTGGGGTTGAACAGGGGTATAAAAATAATAAAACCTTCGAGCACTTTGAGTATAAATTCTGCTGATTGTCATAAGGGTCTGAGATAAAGGCATTCAGGCACTGGCCAAAAAAATGAGTAGAAACAAGTCCTTTCTTGATAACATTTTATATTTGTGTTCAATTATTGCTACTGCCCAGTAAATATGTTCATTTTTATATTCAGGCGCATGTAGATATATAAGCTGTACGTTGTAAACGTGTATCCTTTTGTAACAATTCAACATACCCTTAGTGAACTGTAGGTCTTCAAGTCTTTGTAAATATCTGTCAAGTACAATATCTCAGCTGTACCTGTGTGGGCTGGAGGGACACACAAAAGATGATGGACTTTGTCCTCACGGAGTTCACAGAATCATTCTGGGACTCGAAAAACAAAATTTTCTGCCTACTACTTAGATATGTCACAGGAATTTAGTTAGTGGCTTCAGGGATGGTCTATTGTCTGGATTTTTAAAATATTGTCTAGAAAAATTAAGCCATGTGCTTTAGCTGTAGTGACTTGTATGTGCTAACAGTAGTAAAAACATTGCAATTAGGCATTGTAACGTTCACACAGATCTCCAGGAGCATAACAACACTTGCACAGAGGTGGAAAGAGCTGAATGACAAGGAAAGGGCTGAATAATGGCATGAGGGCAAATAAGGTGTTATTTCACTTTGGTGTATTCCCAAGTAACTTACAGTACTGTGTCTTGCTTCCCAATCTAAAAAGGACTTGAGTGCTATGAATTAACTAACTTGCTTCACCTTTGAAAGATACCTTGCTCCATTTTAATTTCTCAGTTGGCTTTCAGTGGATGAAGTTCAGTCACAGCATGGAAACCTTCCTTGTTTTTTTTTTTTTAAAGAACACAGGGGGGAGGGAAAGTCAGGAGATGAAGGCTGACTAACACAAGGTCACTTTGGAAAACCTAACTCATTCTGGCTGAACCCAAAACAGCCAGCAAATCCCAGTGTGTTCAGTATTTTGCAAGTGATGGAAGGCTGATGGCCTGGCAGGGAGGAGAACCTCAATATTGACCAGGCTGGTGCAAACCGAAGTGTCACTTCTGTTTTACCATCACAGAACATAACTGCTCTCTAATCAGTTCTTTTGAGAAGACTTTTTTCCCCTTTTTTTCTCTCATGCATGCACAGATAGTAATTTAACTGGTAGATCTGATTTTTTTGGTTTGCCTAATCTTTGTTTTCAAAAGCTCTTGATTTCATCTGCAGTTCTCCACCGTTCTTTTCCAGTGTGTCCAGGCTGTGTCTTCTCTCAGGCCAGGGGGTTTGTGCTTCTGCCCTCATAACAGTAATCACCTGGGGAACAATGTTTACATTCCTGAATTGCTCACCCAGCATAGGAAATTGGGTGGAAACAGTCTGTCCTACATAACTTCCATTGCTTCCTGCTTGGGTGGGAGAGGAAATGGGAGTACTGCAACACTGCTAAAGAGACTGTTCTCATGGTATTGCTGACCTCAGTGTAGCAGTCAAATTCAGAACTGGAGAAATCAACAACTTGCCTAGGTTTTCTTATTCAAGCCATGGGCATATTGAAAATATTGTTTATTCCTAAAAGTAATTTACGAATTAATAAAAGACTCTTCAAAAGTTAAAAAAGAGGAAACTCTTAGTAGAGTACTTGAGAGATGGCTTGGTATCTTCCCCTAATACCAACTGCGCAGAAATCACAGCATAGGGAAAAGTTTCCTACACTTCTGCAATGCCAGATACTCAGTATAATGCTGGTGTCATACCCAGCCTGCTGTGCTACATCTGTGCACCACTGAAAACAGGAGCTTTCAGCAGAAATGCTGAACTAATCATGCAGTTTAAAGGCTGAAGGGTTTTCATGCACACTTACAGTCCAACTTGAGAATTACTGATCTTGGGAAGACTAGACTGGGGAAAATTTCATAATAGGGTTTTTAAGTAGTTGGATATCCTTATAATCTGGTAATAATTTTGTGGTTTCTTACTATTTCCTGAAAAATATTAAAGTTTGTATTTTTGATTTAAATGTTTCTGGTAATACTGTCACTTATTTCAATGTCCAAGCTTTCAGCCATGTGTGTACCCCTTACCATCCGTATGTGTTAAAGTACAAAATTTATACTAAAGTTCTAATTAATTTTTTGTATTTTCCTGGCCAAAAAAAAAGTGCTCTTAACAAGGTGTTTTCTATTACATTGCCCTACAATTTCTTGTAGTCTGCACAGAAGGTGATACTGTCTTCTAGCCTATACACCTGCCCCCAGAAATCATTTATTCAAAATAAACATTGCCCCAAATGTCAGTATAAACAAGGCAGATATTTGAACATTCTTGATGTGAAATGGGGCTGGAACAGCTGGTTTTCAGACTGCCTTTATCTCACTTGTGAGTGTATGCCAGGGGAGTGTCATACACTGAGCCTGCATGAGCAGAGACATTTCTTCTGATAATCATGGTTGCTTTAGTTCTAGATGAGGCAAGACTTTACACTACCATAAAAAGATTCTGGTTCCTAAGAAATTGCAATGTAAAAATGCTAATTCTTAGTCATTCTTGCATTCCCATTTTGCAGGATGTGTTTTTTCAAGTCCTTTAAATGTACATAGAGCACTCTTGGAGTTCACATATTGAGAGCAGAATCTGGAGGTTTTCTCCAAAATCTTCCATAATTAAGTAAATTTACTTGATTTGGAAACAAGGCTGTCTTAATTTTAATCACTTCTCTATTTCAGACACGCAAGGAAGCACTTCAGTCAGGCTGAGGGAAGCCAGCTGGATGAGGTTCGACAGGTGATGGGAATGTTGGCCTTTCCTTCAGACACTCATATCTCTCCCTACAAGGTAACGTGCTGCTTGAAATTCAGGGCTACAACACAATATTAAAACAGAGGTCTCAGTTCTTTTTTCCCCACAGGAAAATGCATTGATAATATCAGGATAAATGTTTTTTTTTAATTTTACTTCCTATATTCCACTGTTGTAAGAGTTCTTAATTTTAGTAGCCAGTCCTTGTACATTAATCCAGAAAGTATTTGTCTTGTTTCAGTGGGATTGTAATAGTAACATGGATTCACACTGAGCTAGGCTTACCATAAACTCAGCACTAGAGATCTGTGGTACAAAGTACAAAGGAAAAAAAGAGAGAGTCTTGTTCAACACACAAAACTATGGCTTTAATACACCAGCAGCAGTTCTTAATTCTTCTTCTAACATTGCTGTTGTTGCAGTGATTGGCATGAAGAAAGGAAAGATGATTTGAATGATCTGAAAGCAGTATTTTTATTCCTTAAAATAAGTGTTCATTTATTTGGATTATGAAAATTAATGTAGATATTAGTGGTAATATCTACTTCTAAATTTAAATAAAGCAAAATTCCTAGGGAGCTACTGTTTCTACAGACTGAGTTCTGTGGTCGTGTGCTAATTCACTTCTTTTTAACTTAGCTTTGGATGCAGAAGACAGAGAAGAGTTGAGCTGTCAAAGCAAGACAAGAATTCCATGAAATGCCAAGCCAGTATGTGGCAGAGCCAGTATAAACATGTTTTCTAAACATGATGATGAAATCATGGTTTAACAAAACAAACACACAAAAAAACCCTGAAACAAACAACCCACAAGAATTTATGTGAATTTCTTTGCTCATCCCAGAGTCCTAGAAGGATCCTGGTATTTTACATGCTAGATTTGATCTAAGTTATGAACATAAATGATAGATGTGTTAGAAGACTGGCTGTAAGATAGAGCTTATCATTATTTTAGTAGTTAGAAATAGACAGGAAATAAAAATCCTGTCTTTTATTCTAAGGGCTAGTTAGGATGGAGTGTTTCAATGGGGGAGAACAAGCTAGGATTGTTTCACGTACAACCATTCAATGAGAACAAATTCCCTGATACATATGGATATGACTTTGAACATTTTAGTTTATGGAAGTTAAGTTTTGAATTCTCTAATAATTACCTAGTTCAACACAATCACAGGGCATGGTTGTTTGGAGTTACCTTTAGTGTCTTGACTGTGAGTTCTGTGCATAAATGGCTTCCTAAAATGTCTTGAAGTAAATTCTTCTTAAATCTGTGACAAAGTTTGTGAGATCATATCAGTAACCAAGTGATCTTTATTAATCCAAGGAAAAAAGCATCTTCTATAACCAATGAATAGAACTTTCTCTGGTTTTGCCTCTTCCAGGACTTTAGGGAAAACGTTTACTATTGTGGCAAAACAAGCTACTTTCTTTTGATATCTGTTGAACAATCTTACGTCACTGTGCCTTCCACTAGACCAGATTTCTTGGACCCAAATCCAGCCTGGCCTTGAACTGTAGAATCATTGAATTGTTAAGGCTGGAGAAGGTCTCTGAGATCATCCAGTTTAACCATCAACCCAGCACCACCACTAAACCATGTCCTCATCTGCTGTGTCCACATGGTTTTCTCCAAGCTAAGCATCCCCAGCTCCCTCAGCTGCTCCACATCAGATTTGTGCTCCAGACCCTTCCCCAGCTCTGCTGCCCTTCTCTGGACTCACTCCAGCCCCTCAATGTCCTTCTTCTTGTGAGGGGCCCAAAACTGAACACAGGACTTGAGGTGTGGCCTCAGCCAGTGCCAGGTTCTAGGGATGGGACATCCACAGCCTCTCTGGGCAGCCCAGTCCAGTGTCTCACCACCCTGACAGCAAAGAACTTCTTGCCAATATCCAATCTAACCCTGCTTTTTTTCAGTTTGAAGCCATTCCTGTTGTCCTGTCATTCCATGGCCTTTTCAAAAGTCCCTTTCCAGATCTCATGCAGTACTTTTAGGTACTGGAAGGTGCTGTAAAGTGTCCCCAGATTGTTTCTCCTCATTCCCTCAAAGTGTAGCATGCACAGTTGACAATATGATCAATGTAATACATTACAATATGTATAATATCTGTGTGATAAACATTATATAAAGGTAAATAAATATTGTCACTCCTCGTGACCGAAGTGTAGGTTATGGATACAAAGGATAAGAAAAAGGATTAGGTGTCTGCCTGTATAGATGACACTAAGTGTATTTTCAAAGGATCTTCACTTCTTACATGACTCTTTCACAGCATTGCTTTCAGGGTTCAATATATCTGTGACCTGTGGGTTTAGTTCTTACTTCCATGAAAAGAAAAATCCTGTCTTTAATTACTATTCCCTGACTTTTAGGTAACACACAGCATTAAAGAATTTTGTCTCTAAGTGAGTAGCTTATGTAAGCTTTCTCTAACCTGGGGTTATTCCAGCTTCTTCAAATTGAAGTTTTTTTACAAAATCCTGTAAATATGATATATTGCAAATGATTATCAGCAGAATTAACCTGATTTGATTTAAAAACAGTTCTGACTTTTTGATGTTAATGGTTCGGAGGCTGTAGAGGAAACGTTCCACAGAACTAATGTTATTTCCTAATTAGTCCAGCATTCAAGGAAACTAAATGGAAGAAGTAACCTCACCAGGATTTATATATCTTGATTAGAACATCTGGTAGATGATGGAGATTGAATATTGCTCCACCTATTTTAAATAATACTTGATTTAATAAAGTAGTGTTAAAAGGTACTTTTTAAACATTATGTATTGGGGTGTCCACTTCTGTTTTGTGATGGGTTTGCTCGAGTGAGTTTTGCACAATTTGCTACTCCCAGGCTTTTGCCCCCTGGGACAATTAGATTGAAATTACAGTTGTGTTGTTTTTTAACAGGATCTCTTGGACCCTGCTCGATGGAGAATGCTGATCCAACAGTTTAGATATGATAACTACAGACTACATCAGCTGGGAAACAATTCTGTTTTTACTATAACACTCCAGGCAGGCCTTTCAGCTATAAAAACACCGTATCCTTCAATGCAGATATTACTGGGAGTGAAAAAAAGCTTTGTGGGGGCTTATTTTTGGCTTATGGATGCTTTTCAGAGAGGTCAAATAAGAAATGTGACACTTCAGTATTTTTGCTCATGAGTTGTTCAAATGGAGTATAAATTGGTCACTATTAAACTAAGGGGAGATTATAATAAATAGCATTATGGTTTAAAAAGAAGGCCTGCCCAAACAAAAATGTTCAGGTAAAATGTAACATTGTGTTTGGTTTGGCTGTCTTTTCACGTGTGTTAAATTAGTGAATATGCCTGCTAGGGTTAGTGAGCTGGGTCACAATTACTGGTTTTTAAGCACTGAAACACAAATTTACCTGCCAGGTTTTATGTGAATATTCAAAAATATCTGCATCTTTTGAAACTTTGTTGGGTTTGCTGCACACTGTGTTGTGCTGGAGCAAGGCTGGTGCTGCTGGAGTGCTGCACCTCAGGAGCTTTACCTGTGCAGGCTGCCAGACGTGTTGCTCTTTCTTGTTCCTAGAAACAAAGCAAACCCTTGATTCTTGTACGTATACATTAAACTTGAATTAAATGTTCCTGTGCATTCTGTCACCTGGGTTCTGTTGGCACAGCTGACGCTCTTTTAGTTTTAAGGTTTCCCATACAATGGGAAATGGGAAAGTCATGATGGTTTCACTGTGGCAATTGTTCCCTAACTTGCTGTTAACAGACAGTGTTATAAAGAGGATGGGAGCTCAAAAAACCCCGACTGCCCTGTGTGTAGCAAATCCCTGAACAAGCTGGCTCAGCCCCTGCCGATGGCACATTGTGCCAACTCCCGACTAGTCTGCAAGATTTCGGGGGATGTAATGAACGAAAATAATCCTCCTATGATGTTACCAAATGGATATGTCTATGGATACAATGTAAGTGTTGGAGTCAATGACTTGCTGAAGGCTAAAACAGCAGTGGTTAGAATAACTTGCTAGATCAAAATAAGAGCTTATAAACTCAGTCAGAAGCTAGAAAAATACTTCTTGCAGTAATGTTTTTATAAGGACTGTATATTTAGCTGCTTAAATTGGTCTTAATGAAGACATATTAATGGTCACATACTGAACTATGTGAATTTATAACAAGACATCAAATGGCATTGGAAATCTTCCCCTCCAGAGAGCAATAATGGAGAATAAGTAACTTCTGGGGAAAAGATATTTTGACCTCAGACCACAACATTTTTTTACATTAAGAGTTCATTTCCTAAACAGTTCGGTAATGCTTTGAGTTACTGTTGTGAATATTATCTTTTGGTTTCACTCTTTTTCAGTCTCTGCTTTCTATTCGTCAAGATGACAAAGTAATTTGCCCAAGAACCAAAGAAGTCTTCAACTTCTCACAAGCTGAGAAAGTCTACATCATGTAGGTCCATAAAACACATGACGAAGTGCCGCTGGAATTTTGACACAGTGTATCTTGGCATACCCTGTAAAGGGGGGGGCCTTAATGTGTGGCAAAGAAGCAAAACCTGCCACCTTGGGGAGCAGACCTGTCGGTGGCATTATTGTTTCTTGCGACCAAAGATCAATGAGCAACAATAAACACTCTTGAAAGGAAAAAAAAAAAAAAAAAAGAAGAGAGGAATTATGACTTAAGTTTGTACTTGAATAAAAAACACAGAAACAAATTTTGATTGTTAAGGTTTTGTAACATAAGGTCAAAAATTGGACTCTTCTCAAAGAAAAGTACTTTCATCTTCTAAAGGATAGCTTTCTTTAAAGATGGATACTTGCACTGGGGGAAAAGTTACAACACATTTGAAACTAAATCCATTTTTCTTCCCTCTTTTTCACAATTGTCCAAGACCCTTTTGTTATCAAAGATCTCAGTACTACCAACGTGTTCTCCTTTAAGCTCCTCTTTGCCTTCTTTATGATCCTCTGGTGAAGTAATCCTGAACATGAATGATGTAACTTATTTCCATGGGAAGATATTTTTGATGTCTTTGACACAAGGTGGCTTCTCTGGAGGATCAAATAGGGACTGGTTTGAAGGAGTATGAAGTCTTTTTCCAAACCCAAATATTTTAAGGAGGTTGCATAAGTATCAAGAAGAACTCAGAACATTTCAGGCAAAATCCAATGCTTGTTTAAATGTTCTTTTTCCAGTCTACCATAGTGTTAAAGTCCTTCTAAAGTTATTAGTTATGTGCGTAGGGTTCAATATGAAATCATTAGTGCTACTGCCTTATTTCTTGCTTTGAGAATGTACTCACATGACAATGAGCTGGTATTCTTAAGTGTTGGGCGAAGTTTCTGAAGATGCCTTGCAGGATGACTACATAATTTTAGGGTCTAAATAGTATTCATTACTGAAACTAATAGTTCAATTTTAACAACTGCAGAACACATCCTTATGACTTTTCAAAAGAATTAAACCATTGTAGTTTAAACAAAACCATATTGTAGAGGTTTGTATTCAGCGCTTATTTTTGCATGTTGATGTTGATTAGCTAATAAAAGATTGTAAATGTAAGACATGTTAATAAAAATTGTTTTCCATTTCTTGATTATATAAAATTAGAAAGCTGTTTTGTGTTTAAATGTAAAAAAAAAAATTAACTCTCTTACAGTGGCCTCTCTTAAAAGGAATGTAACTTCCAACTGTTGTTTTTCAGTGTTCTGCAAGGTTAAAAAATAAAAAAAAATGAAGAAAACTAACAACACACACACACACACACACAAAAAAAAAAAAAAAACCAAACAAAAAAACCCCAAAAACTCCCCCAGCCAACCAAAAAAATGCCACACAACCATAAATGTTGTTCTTCTGAGCATTTCAGTAGAATAAGTATTTTTTTGTTAAACTTTCCATATATGAACAGTATATTTGAGGGTTTTTTCTGTCTCTTCTTCAGAGACTGCCTGATGTCCTAGAGCATTCCTGTTAATAAAATGTTGTGGGGGATGTTAGGTGTGGGGTTTTCATGCTTTAAAGAATGCTAACAAAGCATAGTCAGAGAACCACAACTTCTTTTCATGTTCAACACTTGAAGGTCACAGATATTGCTAAACCGATTGCACCAGCCACTGCGAAACTGCAAGTACATGGGATTTTCAGGGA
Source organism: Mystacornis crossleyi (assembly GCA_013400655.1). Classification (NCBI taxonomy): domain Eukaryota; kingdom Metazoa; phylum Chordata; class Aves; order Passeriformes; family Timaliidae; genus Mystacornis; species Mystacornis crossleyi. The sequence goes on from VYZQ01028777.1 coordinate 9,414, forward strand.
GGTGTGTCTGAAAAGGTTCCGTTTCCAGTAGGCATCACTGGATGCTTCAGAACAGGTTTGTCTGGATCACTGCAGTGCTGCCAGCTTGGCACAGGCCAGTGCTCCTGCACTCACTGCTGGATCTGTTGTCTGGGCATTTTCTGAAGTGGCAGATTTAATGATTCCTTAGAACAAATGCAATGTGCCAAGAGTAGGTGGAAACAGATACTGAGAGAACTTTGGTTAGTAACTGGAGTAATTTGCTATCAGTTATGCAGTAACTGGTCTCTTCCTTTCTCCTGGGGCAAGAGTTGGAGCACCCTCAAGTTAGAGGAGGAGAGGATGTCACCCTGAGGAGCAGTGTTACTCAAACCCACGTGGAACAGCACCCCTATTTCTTTGGGGCACTGTTTACAGCATCATTGCAGAAGGGCAAGCGTAGCTTTGAGGATGGCAACCTCACTTTTCCCTACTCTACAGAAATTCATCAAAGGCCAAGGCAGTGGCCTTTTTCTAAGAAGTGGTAGATTTCTATTGGACCTGAGGGAATGTATGGTAACTGCACAATTGTAGGGCATAGAAATTGTTGCTTTCCTTCTCTTAAGTACCAGTTAGAGCTGTGGTTTCCAGAGATTTCAGCCTTGTTTGATTTCTGTGACCTGAGCAGTGGTGGAGAAACCCACACTCTCAAAAAAAACCTAGTATGGGATAGGAGGAGAAGAGAACAGTTGTCCTACAAGGAGGGCCTCCGTTTATGGGAGGTGTGATTCCAGAGGGCCAGGTGCCCACATGAGGACTCAGCCCTGGAGGGTGTGTTACCAGGGAGTGTTCCAGAAGGAGCGTAGGGGAGCTTCAGCTGTTTGTCAGCTCTGGCTGCTCATCTGCTTGGCCGATCTGCAGTCACACAACCCATCCTGACTGCAGCGCGGCCGGTGTGCCACGGGCAGCTGGAGCCTCCTGGCGGGCCCTTCTGAACCGCTGGGCTGCTCTCAGGCTTGCTCGGGCGTGGCTTCGGAAGCCTCCAGCTTTGCGAGGCTCAGAAACGGTGGCAAGCACGGATTGCTTTGGTGCGGCTTGGAGCTCTGGTTTGCATTCCCTGGCTGCTCGGTGCAGCCCTGAGCTCCCGATCCAGCAGAGGTGTTGGTTCACAGCTCATCTCACAGGTGGCCCCAGACATCAAACCAAGAGCACCAGGTGCCTCAGAGTAAGTATAAAGTTATTTAAAATGGTAGAAGCGCTCTAGTAAAGCAAAGACTCTTTCCTCTCAAAATCCGGCTAAGCTCTAAATGTACAATATCCTTCACTGTGATGTTTTTTCAGTCTTGCCAGGCAACTTAACGAGGCTCTGGATTTTGGTTGTGGTGTTCCTGTCTGAGGGCAACAGTTTTTCCCAGTTGTGGTCAGGACAGGTTCCTCTGATTTCCAGTTACACCAAGGATTAGAATTGCCTTAACCTTTCTTTCTGTTTGTTGTGGTCCAAAGCCCGACTCTAAATGCTGAAGATTTTCCAGTATTGCAAAAAAGATACACTGGTAGCTCTTAACAGTGCCATGGAGCAGGGGGGTGGTTTGTACCTGTTTCAGCTTCCGTTATCTTCCAGGCTGAGAAGGGTTCAAGACGCTGAGGTCACAACACTTCCTAGGTAGGATTTAGCAAAGCTGATACCAAATTCAGGCAAAACATTTGGCCAGAAGCTTTAAAGACTGATGGACTGGTATGAGTTTGGGTTGG
>VYZQ01028781.1:0-19719 GCA_013400655.1 Mystacornis crossleyi
GATAGTGTGAAAAGTCTCAGAGGAAAAGTTAAAAGTAGGTGAGGCAAAGTGACATTTTAGAGGCTCTGCTGGAAAGTCACACAAGCCAGACTCAGCAGGTCCCTCTCCTTCTGCGAGGAGCATCCTGCAAATGGAAAAGAAAATGCTGCAGTAGCTTGGATTTTCTGGTAACTCTACCTTAGAAGTGACAATGAAAATTGCTGTTTCATACTCTCTGACCCGTGAAGCCTAATTATCTCCTTTTCTTGGTTAAATTGATATCAAATCAAGCACCTTCTCATACTCCAGGATTACTTCTGAATTTCTGCTTCATTCTTGTTTTTGGATAGGTAAAATTGACCTTGCTGATATGAATTGGAAACAACCCCAGTGAAGGTCAGAAATAGCTGGAATAACATCCATTCTAATGCAATTTAATTACTGTTGGTTGTTCAGAGGATTCTCTCAGTATAGCACTGGGTCAAGTTCTTGATCTGACTCATTGGCAAAATGCTCACTGACTTTCCCAGAACAGGGGTTTTGCTAGGTATTTTATGGGATGCTACAGTCTTTGAACACATACTTGTACAACATATTTTCGAAAAACAACCCCAAAACTGATTTCAAACATTTTCTGTAATTGTGTTCTTAAATTTTTAATCATTTTTCAGTAAGGTCTTTAATCATCTTAATTATTTGTGAGAAAGCAGAGAGTAGCATTCCAGGCTTTTATTGTATTAGGTACTGTGCAATGGGAAAAAGGTGTGTCTCACCCAAAGCAGTGTTTTTCTTTACCACTTTCTCTGACAAAATGTTTTAGACTTTTCACAGTTATCTGCCACTTGTGCAGTTTAATACTGCTTCCAATTATGACAAAGTAAACCTATGCTGCAAAAACCTCTGCTGCTTTATATTCTGTGTGTCACCTAACAATCCTCTGCCCTGTTTGCCTTTTGTACTGCTGTTATGCTCTGGACTGATGATTTCAATGATTTTCCCCTTCCTAATCACTGTGCTGGATGATTGTTCTATTAAACTCAGAGTCCCTGCATTGGTTTCTTGTTTCACACCTTATTATTTTATATTTATCTCACACTTATACAAACTTATCTGAACCTCTCTGGCCTAAAAAAATAGTGGGGTTCACAAATAAGGAAGCTAAGAAACTCTCTTGGTTAGTGATGTCTGAGTTATAACAGGGTTCCTTCCTGCAGTTTTAGAGAATTTTGTTGATATCAAGGAAGTCATTCAATCAGTCAGCTGGAACATTCCTGGATTCAGACAAACTCCCAGGTCTCTGTCTGCTCACGTTTTGAAAAACATTGGCTTTAGTATGAAGGGAATACATATTTTGGAGCTGCCGTGGTTTCAGCACTGCACTGGCAAAGGTGGTTACAACCTTAAAATTTTTCTCAGTAAGCACAGAAGTGTAAAATAAAATTTTCAGGTAGCTCTAATAGAAACAGGAAAGTGCTTCTACAAAGCATAGTTTTGAAAATTCTGGTTGTTAATTTACATGACTGTTTTCATGACCTTTTTGGATATATGAGAGACATTTAATATTGGGTTATTTCTAAAGATATTACAGGCCACATAACTTGCTGGACTTGATGGGTTTCATTTCATTTAACTATATTGTTCCATCCATTTTTAATTCTTGAGAATATTGCTACTATTGCATTCTAAAAAGCTGTAAAGAATGAATGTTACCAGCTCCTAGGACAATACACATTCACTGAGGGAAAATCTCAATCATAGTCCCCAAAGCATTACTGATGAAAATTATATTTTTTGCTTAAGTGCTGCTTAATACAACTGTTCAATGCTTTGTTTGTACTAATTTTTTTTACTCCCTTTCACTGTCAATTTACAAAAGACATCATCCTTGATTTGCCTTTTGAAGAAAGGCTACTGTGCTAATATATATATTTCAATAATTAATGGAATAATAAAGTAAGCTTAGATTTGACTGTGTTTGCACTGAAAATGCAAAAAATAAAATGAACAGTAGCTGTTTTCATTTTAATAATATAATTTAAAAAATTAAAATATAAATTTAGCATTTGAATTTTTAAAAAATTATTTTCTTTTTTTAATGAGGTTGGGTGTCTTAATGGTCATTTAAAGATGCTGAAAATCACGCTCCACTAAAATATTCTTTGTGCACTAATATTCAAATTAAGGTTTTGTAAACTGTGAATCAGGGGCTTGGATGGATCTTGTACGTAATCATTAAAATCCTGTATTTAGCAATGATTTAGTTTTTACTGATTTCAGTTATAAATCAAGTTTTCTGTTGAACAGAGCTTAGAAACTTCATATCCTGAGAGACACAAAGAAAAAACTTGTAAGGAAAGTCTCAACAGACACCAGAATTAGGAGATAATAAAGAGGGAAATAGACTGCAGCAAAGTTAAATTGTTGTTTTACTGCTTTGGCTTGGTCTGTTGTTTCTAGCAAGATGCTCCATTGGAGTCCTGTAGTTGCCAAAGTCCTGACTGAAAAACTGGTGAAATTATTTCTAGCAGTAAAATGTATTTTACTCATCAGGAAGAGTTCAGTTCACAATAATCCTTAACCTTTTAACCCTCATCTTCCTTGCTGAAATATAATTTGCTTAATTTTGTTTAACCACTTGCTGAAGAAAAATTATAGTAGGTATACTTGCAGTGCCATTTAGAACATCTAGTGTGTCTTGACATTTTTCATCCTAGCAAAATTGCAATTACAATGCTTTAGGTATACCTAACATGCCCTGACACTCCGTTTAGAAGAATGAACATGGCACTGAAAACTGTTTTCAAAAAACATTTATGTTGCTGCAGTATGCATAGAAAAAATAATTCAGCAATTCAATTTGGTTTTGAAATCAAACTTCAAAGGGTTTTCTGTTTATTACAGAAATGGAACATGCATTTAACAGAATAGAGATGCAGTTAAAAATTTTCTAAACATCATTTCCCTTACAGTGCCAAGAAAAATATTTTGAAAGAAAAAGAATAACAAGTAAATGCTAATCAGAAATTTAAACTCCCCTTCATGTACCAATAACCTCTCTCACTCTAAATGCAGATATTTTGGGGAGGTTAGTAACTTATGTGAACGAAAGTGTATTGACATGAATATTTATCAAAAATGAGTAAGAATCACAGTCATGATTAAATGTGAAAAGGTATTTGAATGCACATTTTCTGAAGTCTCTTTATTTCTGAATGATGAATGAGAGACAAGATTTACTAGTGTGAGCAATGACTGATGGCATGAAAGTGCAGAGTTTAATTCCAGTCTCAGGCTCAACTTTCCTCCAGGACACTTGGCAAAATCCTAAGCACCTGAAAACCAGAGTTCAGTCATTTGCTTGTGACTTAGTTTCTGTGTGCAGAACAAATTTAATTGCACCAGTCCTTACTCTCTAGGACTGTTGTGACAGTATGTACAGTAAAGTTTGAGGACAGTGGGGATTGTAGGAGCCCCGGGAACAGCCAGGGGTTGCCCACGTGTACCACTGCACACTGATCAGGCTCTGCACTCAAAGCCTGTCAGCTCTGCCCTCCAGTCTGGAAAACTCCACTGAACTCCAGAGCAGTGAGGTACCACACATGCTTGCTTTTCTTTTCCCCAGCATGTTTGGCACTATCTGAGCATGCATATTTAGCATTTCTGCTCAGGTCTCTTAACATATCTTGACACTTGCAAGAAAGTCAAGAATAATGCAGGCTCTCATTCTTGACATACGGCCCTCAGTGTCACTCTTCCTTCCTCTATTATAGCTAAGGAGAAAAATTCTTAGAAAGCAACACAGCTTCCCTCTAGGCCAGTTCTTTGACAGGCTATGATATATTAATAAGAAGCACTACTCTAAATTACTTTGGTAAACCTCCAAAGAAGTGCTTGGAATGAAGAAATATGGCCCACGTTACCCAGTTTTGTTGAAGGGAGTCTTAATGTCAGCTCTAAACAGCACAGAAATCATCTACAACAAGATACAGGACAGAAAAACAACTGATCATTTAGAGGAGCAGCCCTCCTCTCCACTGTCCCTGCAGTGTTGGGGAGTCTGCCTTGGAAAAGCACCTGAAATCTTTTACAGGTAGAGAGGCTTCTGTAGAGTAAACATTCTCAATACTATATATATTTTTTTTTTAACTGCCTTTCTCTTTACCTCATATTAAGATTGCTATTGGCACTGTAAGTTATTAGCCCCGGGTTGTCCAAAGCCCAAAGCCCTTTGGGTGCTAAAAATCCATTACTGTGGTATTTACTTTGGAGCTACAGCCTGGATGAACAAGGGAATAGGGTAGGATTTACTCTGGTAGGCTGAGAATTCTAAAGAAACTCTGCTTCACTGAATATATGGATTTTAAATGTCTTTATTAGAACTTTCATTTAAACGTTTCCTAAAATCTTGCCATGATATTATTAAGAACATACAAAATTTGGAAATGGAAAATGCAGAGATAAGCAAATTATTTGTTACAATAAGGGCCTCACAGGTCTCAGGGGAAATAGAATATTCTAATATCTGTTTATATCAGCAGAAGTAAATCATATTTGGTAAACATANCCCACGTTACCCAGTTTTGTTGAAGGGAGTCTTAATGTCAGCTCTAAACAGCACAGAAATCATCTACAACAAGATACAGGACAGAAAAACAACTGATCATTTAGAGGAGCAGCCCTCCTCTCCACTGTCCCTGCAGTGTTGGGGAGTCTGCCTTGGAAAAGCACCTGAAATCTTTTACAGGTAGAGAGGCTTCTGTAGAGTAAACATTCTCAATACTATATATATATATTTTTTTTAACTGCCTTTCTCTTTACCTCATATTAAGATTGCTATTGGCACTGTAAGTTATTAGCCCCGGGTTGTCCAAAGCCCAAAGCCCTTTGGGTGCTAAAAATCCATTACTGTGGTATTTACTTTGGAGCTACAGCCTGGATGAACAAGGGAATAGGGTAGGATTTACTCTGGTAGGCTGAGAATTCTAAAGAAACTCTGCTTCACTGAATATATGGATTTTAAATGTCTTTATTAGAACTTTCATTTAAACGTTTCCTAAAATCTTGCCATGATATTATTAAGAACATACAAAATTTGGAAATGGAAAATGCAGAGATAAGCAAATTATTTGTTACAATAAGGGCCTCACAGGTCTCAGGGGAAATAGAATATTCTAATATCTGTTTATATCAGCAGAAGTAAATCATATTTGGTAAACATAATGTTAGTCATTTTCAAACATGAAAAATTGTGGGGTTTCTTTTGTTTATTTCAAAGACTTTGCAATACACATGGAATTTATTTGAGTTAAACTGAATAATAACACTTTTGCTGTATATGGAAATTCCCTTCTATGTAAACACAGCTTTTTCTTTGCATTTCACCCTTCCTTCCTTCCTTCCTTCCTTCCTTCTCTCCTTTNCTCCTTTCCACCGGCCTATCTTCTTCCTTCCTTCCTTCCTTCCTTCCTTCCTTCCTTCCTTCCTTCCTCTCCTTCCTCCATGTCTCAGGGTATGGTACTCAAAGTATACATAATAGAAGGAAATCTGTAAATATGTAAAGTCAGTTCAAAGAGTCACTAAGCTGTCATCTTCCTAATAAACCACCATAAGAAGTAGGTCATATCTTGAAAATATTAATCAGAAAAACATTGTCAATACTCTCTTTAAATTTTCTGTTTATTGTGAAACAAACCATAGAATGGATATTTTAAATAAATTAATATTTTTCAGAAAGCACAGTCTGATGTCCATTCAGATTGAATTAGACTCTTTGCAGCTAAATTTGGACAAGTGCATTTTCCCACACTCTTTTCTTGAAAAAAAAAAAAAGTTCTTTTCTATCCACCTGATTAATACAGTGCAGTTGCTGTACCATAGTGCAGCCAAGGGAGAGATGGATTAATATGTCAGGTAAAATTGACAGTAGGATGACTAGTAACCTTCTTGATATAATTCCACAGGGTTTCAGACCTTCTAGGTAAAAGCTTATAGCCAAGAAACCTGGTTTCAATAAAGATACGCAATTTTGCTGAAGTAGCTTTTATTCTGACACAGTGTACTAAAATTAGGGGATTTGCAAAAAAAAAATTAAAAAGCTAAATTTGTTTTTCTCTTTAACACTTACTGGAGCAGTTTTTTCCCATCTTGTTCCAGAGACAGAGGAGCTTGCTTAGAAAAAGTCAGAATTTTTAGACTAAAAGGACTGCTGATATAAAATGTATCTATCATAATGTTAATGACCATAAGGGACTTATTTTTTAATCCCAAATGATATATAGAGAAAATAAGAAAACTGGAAACAGATACAAAATGTCTATAAGAATGGGTGTTTGGCAGCATTTACTAAACATTCAGGCAGTGACCTTATGAATGCAGGTGCTACCAATGTAGTTATGTGTCAAGTGAGGTTTATGAAACATCTACTTTTCTTTCTAAATACAGTTGAATTCTGGCCCCTAGTGTCCTGTCCAGCCGGGTGTTACCTGTCTTGGGATGTGGCTGGGGTCCAGCTCTTCTGCAGGAAGAGCAGGGTGAGTACATGCTGTATGGGAATGAATTCCCAGAGCAGTTGTTTTGCTCATCTTTACTTCCTAGTCCTGACTTGGGTCAGATAGCTGCTGTCTAAGAAAGAAAGAGAAGTACAAGACAGACTGGTTCAAGTTCAAGCCTTGCCCCTCAAGGCAGTATGAAAGCATTTGTAAGGAAAGCCTGTGTAGATATTGCTTCAGGCTTCCCTTCTGTGGTTATTTTATTCTAGTGCTTCAGGTGGAAATCATCTCCTATGGATACAGCCTCATGTCAATCAGGTTTGCTTAATTATTTTTTTTCCTAAAGATAGTATCTCAAATGGCATTAGAAAGGTTTTTGGTTAATTATGTAAATATACAAGTATATATGAAGAGGACTCATCCCTCTTACAAAGGAGTTAAAATGCAATCCAAACATGTTGCAAACAAACCCAAAAGTTGCATGCTGCGGACTAAGTCTCATGACATTATTTGTCCAATTTTACAAATTTAAATTTAAATTTAAATATTTGAAAATACACTAATCAATGCCTCCTGCACATTGTCAAATATTAACTCTTCAGCCAGAACTGTCATTTGCACAGTCTAAACAACTATGTCTCACCCTTCATTCAGAGAATGACCTTCTGTAACTAAGAAGAAAATTAGCAGCAAAAACTTCTTTTAAATGGCGTGAGATAAAAAACCTATTTAATCTGCAGTAACAATTGCTTTATTTCTAGGAGTTTATTTTCTGAAAAGTATAAATTTGTCACCTGTGGAGTTCTGAAAGACTTATCATACATGGATATAAAAATGCAGATGTTTTGATTAGATAATTGTATAATTGGAGATAGATCTCCAAAGAATTTAAAACTCACCCTCACAGAGTGTGTTAGTGTTGGAGCTGCTGCTGGCAATGAGGAGCTGCCACTCAGCCAGCCAGGGTGGGCACAAGGTGCTTTGATGTCCTGCCTCTCATCTGGCGGAGTTTCTAACAAGGAAGTGCTGACACAAATGGCCCATGAGGGGCCAGTGGGTTCCTTGGCTCCAGGGCAGACAGCACCTTCCTCTCCACCAGGAACTGCCTGGGAACACTGAGGCTGTATGTCTACATTTCAGTTGAGTCAGACCCTAAAATTAAGCACATCATTTCAAGATTAGGATGGTCATGTCTGACAGAGAGATAAAGTGTGAAACCTCTGCAAGCATGGAAAGATTTTACGGAGCCAGACATTGCCCATTAATTACATTTGGCCACTTTTCTTATGATATCCCAAGGCTCCTCATCTAACTGTGAAGGCCAGACTCTTGGTATGTCTCTATCAACGACTGTAAACAAAACAAATTTGATTTGCTTTAGATTGGTCATCAGTGTGCAGGGTGGTGGTTTTGGCTACCGAGATCTAAGGTGTTCAACCTGGGAAATCATTTCTGAAAGATTCAGCTGGAATTAATCATTTGACTGAACCTAAATATGTATAGCATTTTATTTTCATCTTGGTTGAAACAGATATATCCTAACTCACAGTGGAAAACTAGTAATTTGGAGTGTTTGAGCAAAGGGGAAACACTGGACAGTGCAGAACATATTAATACCTAACATACCTCAGATGAGAGTTCCTCTGCAGCAAAAAAAAAAAAAAAAAAAAAAAAAAAAAAAAACACCAACAACTGTAGAAAGTGATGAATGAAACCAAAATTTCTAATGGAAAATATTAGACTTCTATAGAATTTACTCCTAATTTTTTAGAATTTCAAAGAAAACTGTGCCTTTTTCATATTTGTTAAGCTGACTGCGAAAAGCTATAGCAATGAAGTGCACTTTTCTTTACTTAAATCCCTAGGGTGGTTGAAATCCTGGCTGAAATAAATCTTTTCTATTATATTTTATAGAATAAAATATATAGAATAGAATAGAAATAGAATCTGACAGCATTTGTAGAGAACATTAAGATGCACTAATCATAGTCAGCACTTTAACTTTAGAAATTTTTTCTTGATTTCACATACAGAGGAAATGGCCAAGCTCAGAATGCTGTTCATCTGTAGCAAGCTTCCAGCTCTCTTCCTTATCCATGGGCTAGACAAATTATTCATCATTAAGAGTAAACTTAAATGTATAATTGATTAATATGAATTCTGTAGAATGCACAAACAAGATTGAAAGATACACCTACATGGGAAAATTATTTCCTGAAAGCTGTAGGTCCTGGATAGAAAGGCAGCAGTGTTAATCCATTTCTTTAACAAGATTTTTACTGTTCCTTAAACTTCTGAACTTAAGGAGAACTGAATTTTCCTCTCTTTAATAGGGAAAGAACAGCCAAAATTCTCTCTTTCCCTAGGATTTTTCTGTATCACTGTAATACACCCCAAAGGCCTATGCACAATATACTCTCTCTGAAGGAGTAATGCAGACCTCTCTGATGCTGGTCCTACAGGTTTTCAAAATTAATACAAAGATTCCTCAAATATGTTACTTACAGCTTTTTCTTCTTTGAATCATTAATAAGGTAACTACAAGGTCTATATTATGTGTCTCTGTGCTTTAACTGTCTGCTAAAGCAGACCTAAAACTCCATTTCTCTCTTCCCCCTTCCACCAGCAGCAGGAACCCAATGGACACACAGATCATAATAAATTAGCAGCAGTGGTTTGATAGTGGTTACTACCCAAACCTCATCTGTAAAAAAGCCTTCCACAACAGCCTGTAAAATCCTTTGTCTCTCCAGCTCGTAGAGCACTTCGAGCACTGGGAGGAGGCGAGGAGCTATCAGCGTGCCTCAGTGGTTCTGCTGAGGCAGTTGCTTTATAGATCAAGTTTGGTTCATTCTTTCAGCTTAGAGACCCCGTGCAAGCCATGGTGACACATCCAGAAGGACGAGTCTCCATAGGGGATGTAAATGCAATGGTGGAAGACATTCAGATAATTACAGTGAAAGGGCTGCAGTGGAGGGGGCAGCTGGTTTACCAAAAGTTTGCTTAACTCAGACTCTAACATAAATACTGTAAAGCCGCTGCCTGCCTGAAATATCCTGTCCTGTATGAAATATATGTTAATTTTGCTGTTTGGATCTTCAAACACAGTTCCATGGTGGTCTGTCTTGTCATGTAAGCTTTAAGGCTAAATTTCAATTTGTTTTCTCTAGAGAAATAAAAACATGATATTGTCAAGACGGCACTTCCTGACTCACATTAGTACGTGCCACAGTCTTGTCCCTGCCTGTGCCTAAGCACCGGAATATTGGGAAACAGTGCTGATGGGGATGAAGTGGTGACAGGGTAAATGAGGAACATTTAATGCAGAATGATAGATTTTCCAATACATACTTTACTGTTCCATAGAAATTACAGATTGAAGAAATCTTGTGGTTTTGTGCATTCCTGAAAATTGTTCCTATTCCCTAAACTCCACTGACACATTGCCTAATTTAATTTTAAAAGAGTAAAGTGATAGTTACTGACATTTTTCCTTTTTTTTTTTTTGCATTCTTACTTATAAACTCTGCACACCTGGGATTGCTAAAAGCTTTCCCCTGCTCCACCGAGGTGTTTATCTTTTCTTCCTTATTACTGTTTTGGGGAAGAAAATGTGTATCTGGGGCCAGTATGGTGATTACTCACAGCATTCCCTAGTTAAACAGCTTTAGTATTGTGGTTCCTCCCGGTAAAAGTTTACAAGAATGCGTTTGAACTTCCTCTTGAACATGGTTTCCTTTACAGTTTTTTTTGATACTGATAATTCTTTATCAGCTTAATCCTGATGTAGTATATAACATTCAGGAATATAATTCATAGAAAGTATATTTTTTTTCTGCTGCTACTACACAATATATTGTGTACAAGCATTAGTAAAAATATTCAAATGCATAGAAATCCATTCCTTAGATACAAATTTCTAGGTTGTGTTGGTTGTGTTTAATGTTGCTCTGAGAAATGATAGTGCTGAATACCATACACATTTTATATATAAAATAGTTTTATTTATTCAACTGTACTAATTGTACCAAAGCATTAAATAATGAAAATCCTTCCCATTACACTCTACTAGCAATTCCTTAAAAACTGCACTATAATGTGCTTTAAAGAAATAAATGTTTTTCATGGTTCAATTACTGTCATGGCAAATATCCAGACCAGTGAATAAAGACAATAAAATACCTTGTACAAAGTTAGAGGCCCCTGAACACTTTTATTATACCGTACACACTGGAATCAGTGAAAGAGTTTTTAGGCACTATAGTCTGGGAAACCATCTGGTTTGTTCTGTTTTGAACAAAGAAAGCCATTTTTATGTTGGTACTTTTCCCCCTTATAGGAGGGAAGGACTTATGCTGCCGTAGTGAAGATTGTGTCAGCACTTCCTTTATTAAATCCATTACAAGAACCAAAGGAGAGACTGGAGAGTCATCAAGTGTCTACAGGTGGGTGAGAGGGAGGTGTGAGATCAGAGCAGTCAGGGACCTTCCTGCTGGCCCAGCTGTGCACGCTGGCCCAGCGCAACTCCACAGACTCCACTGACTTCACCGCAGCTTCCACAAGGGAATTTCACAAACTTTGCTGAAATATTCACATAGTGCTTGGTGCAGTGATCATCAAAGGAGCAGGAGTCTATCCATTGCGATCCACTGGGCACGTTCCAGACATTAAGTGCTGTCCCTGGCTGAGATCACCTCCCATAGGGGCTGTCATTCAGGCCGGGTTGTTGGACTGGTTTTGGGGACAGATATGGCATGGAGTCAGGTGTGTGTCTGCTCGGGACCTTTCCTGAAGCAATGCCGGAGCTGGCGGGGGCTGCAGCATGGATGGCTCTGGGCCTGCAGTCCCCCTGGGCATGTGATGGCAGCGCGGAGTGCCATCCACACTCTGCCACCCTGCAGGCAGGGGACATCTGCCTGGGGTGAGGGCCTGTGCTGGAGCCTTAACAGTCAAGACTAAGTAACAGAAAACGAGGAGAATGCCAATGGCATTTCAAAAATCTGAAGAGGTACAGCTCTGATATACAGTAGAAAAAGGTGCAGAAAATGTTGAGATTTATTTTTTTGTTTCACTTCAGAATGAAATAAATTTGTAATTGATACTGTATCCTGTGGGAATTTCTATCCCCACAAAGTTGACAATCATGTTAATTAGATCTAGCTTTTCTTTCTTAGAAGAATTTTTAACTATGCTTCGTGTTCAACACATTTTATAGGCAGATAAAATCAGCATTTGGTATTAAAAACCAAGACAATTCCCTCTCAAGATTCCTATTTTGCTTTTCATGCATGGCAGAAAGTCTTATAATACATTAATGTTTAATTTTTAAAAATTAATTTTTTTTCTCTTATGTAAGGTTGTAGACCTTGAACTGAAAACTCTTTTCCAATAAGACTTTCAAGGAAATACATCTTTTGGTGCTGTGAGAAAAGCCCCTGACCTCAACTTGTGTCTTATGATATGTTTGTATTTCTGCTGCATTTTGTCCCCGTTGAGTTTTTTTCTCTATATGATTTTAATACGTAATTTAGAAAAGCTTTCCTCCGTAGGGAAGACCAGCAGTTTGTGGCACTCCAATTCAATGTTCAATAAGTAATCTCATTTCTGCATCCCTGAATCTGGCAATAGACACTCATGACATTCCCAAACTTTTTATTCCTTTTGGACTTGCATAGGGCTGGTATCAAGCCATGTACTGATCCCAAACTGAGTCCTGCCCAGCAGATTTATACTATCTTTGCCATATTTGATGAATGCCTTGAGATAGCATCAACTATCAAGATTTGATTCCAATCTTACTTCAAAGGCTTCTAGAGGGCAACAAAGGGTGGGAGAGAAATTACAGATGGAGAAGATAGATGACAAAGCTTTCCTGGACTGCTGAGATTGCTTCATCATAAAAAATATCCATAATTTAAAGTTATTCTGTTTGCTCAAGAGCTGTGAATATCATGGCACACAGTTTTCCCACCAAGCAGATGAGTGACACGACACTTCTGTTCAGTGGGAAATAACTTACACAAAACACTTTAACCCTGAATTTCACCCGTCAGTGTTTTCCTGGAGGAATAAATGAACAGTGTCAGTTACATTTCTTCATACACTGGGTTTGGAGGTATCTTGTACCATTTGCTTCAGCTAAAGTCATTGTAATTTAAGTCATCTTTTTTGCATTGATGAAACACTCTGAAATATTATGATCTGTTTATCTGGATTTTGGAAGAGAAGTCGCTCTGGTCTGATCTTGCCAGGTTAGGTACTGAATGGTGAAGTCACCCACATATACAAAATTGCTTGCAGATGGTTAAGCGTGGAAGTTGATCTTAGTCTCCTCATTTCTCTAGCTTTTATGAAACCTATTTTCAGGCATGGGGATATTTTATTTTATTGCATTTACTCATCTTGATTTCTCCTGTGACTAAAGGATTCTTTCCCCAGCTGCTTTGTTCTTAATTGTAAGTGAGCAATTACTTCAGGATGTGTTACTTTTGTAACATAAGCTATTCCCAGAGCAAGAGAAATATTGAGAAACACAGGGTGTGCCCAGGATATTTTCAAAACTTTACCCTCGCTATTTTTATCCTTTTTTTTTCATGCTGCCGTTTCTTTTATAGTATTAGTCTTAGCAGGGTGGATGCAATGTGATTTTCACAAATGAGGCTTTTCCTTTCCCAATTATGTTGTACTCTATTTATGGTTGTTCCACTAAAATTTAACTTCTAATGTTGTTTTTGTAGACTTGACAATTCCCTTGTCTTTCTGTTTCTCATGAAAAATGCAGAAAAACAGCTGCATCTCTTTATGGTGTCCATTAAATTCTTTAAGAGATTCCTGTGAATTCTTAGAAAGGTACTCACTAATGAGATATGATTGCCATATCTTGGCCGAGTACTTAAAGAACCACTGACCTGTTCATTACAAAAACAAATTTTGAAAGGTGTGGCATTTATATCTTATTTAGAAAACTCATAATTCAACCAAAAAAAAAAGATCTTACATAAAAATAAAATAACACTGGTAAATACTTTATGAATGAAGATTCCATAAAAGGAAGAAGTTGTTTATAAAAGCTATACAATTTGCTAGGCCTTCATGGATATTTTTGGTCTCACAAAATTTGTGCAAAGTCATGCCATTCAGGAAGCATCAATTAAGCAATTTATTTATGCAAATGGTGAATGTAGTAAGTTAATTAGAACAGCAATGGGTGTTTGCTAGAGATTCCAAGTTTGGCAGGCTAATCACTCCACTCTGGCATGCTGCATGCCATTTGTCCCTTAGGCTTCCCATAAAAATCAGTCAAAACTCCTCATAAAAATGACAGATTGCTTCAAACTCAGGAGCTGTGTCCTGAATATGTTCTAAATAGGATTTGGTGTTTTGGGGAGAAAATGGATTTGTAATCAGATGCAGAGACCCAGGAGAGAGAGGACTAAAGCAGACAGGAAGAGAAGATTAAATGAATATATATGAAGCTTCCAAAGAGCATTTTCAAGTAAGGTATGACTCAGGATTTGAATTTCCCTATATATGCTTTTCAATATCATACTGAAGCTATTGAAACCCTCATGAAAAGGCCAAGGTAAATGTTTAACTGAAAAAACCCCAAACCCCTCTATGTGTTTACCCAGCATTTCATTGCTTTCCACTTCAGGAAGGAGATGATCCCAGATAACGCTGGTAAAGAAAGTAAATCTCTCTGGTACTCCAACCACAAAACATCAGTGGTAATCTCTGCTTAAATGTTTTTTAGCTTTCAGCTTCAAAGGCTGGCCGACAAACCACCATGCACATAATTTTAATCTTTTTCATCATGCCGTGGTGAGGTAGGGTCATTTATGTGTAGTTGCTGGCACTTTAATTTGGTGTCATTCATTTTATTCTTCCACAAAAAGTCAGTTGATCCTTTGATTATTATTTATGCACTAACATACTCAAAATACGAAGATGCTGACTGTTGAGATTTTCCATGCTGTAGCTCTGTCAGATCAGTAATTTTTCTTCTTTTTTTTTTTTTTTTCTTTATTTTCTGTGTGGGTTTTTTTGTTTGGTGTTTTTTGTTTGTTTGGGGTTTTTTTGTTTTGTTTTTTTTTGTTTGTTTGGGGTTTTTTTGTTTGTTTGTTTGTTTGTTTTTGTGTGTGTGTGTGTGTGTGTTTTGTTTTGTTTGGGGTTTTCTTCGGTTTTATTTTTTGGGGGGGTTTTTTGTGGTTTTCTTTTTTCTCCCCAGTTCAGTAAAATTGCTATTTCTGGTACTGCATTTACATACATAACTAAATTTTTCAGGTTTTATTGGCTTCTGTTACACTTGAAAGGATGGAATAAATTCCATTTAAATGCTGTTATTTTGGCAGACACTTGTGTACTAAGAATATGCACTTCACACTGTCCATCCAATAATTCTGGAAACATTAATTGAAATTGCAACATCATGGGTCAGAGATTTGGCAGTAATCCACAATCTACATGGCACAGTAGCTGGAAATTCAGGTTGCCCAAAATGTATGTGTGTGTGTGTGTGTGTGTATGTGTGTGGTCCATCTAAAATCATTAATTGATCCTGATGACGTGTGGCAACGGAGAAAGAAAGGCACAGAACAGTCAGTGTCATATCCACAAAGCTGTAAGGTTGTTACAGTGAACTTAATGTGTTTTCATTGCATCATCCATAATTTTATTCAAAATTTAACGTGGTTTGTTTGTTTTTTTCCTAAAGTATATTTCATGTTTAGAACTGCATGGAAAGACCTGCATAGATGCGTATGCAGGGCGAAAAACTGATGCCTTTTAGCGGTATTTTTTTTATTCCTGACATTTTTCTTTTTTTAATTTCAGAATTCTCACAATTAGATCTTTTGCCATACTGATAACTGCCTTGCTGCTCTGATAAGATAATGGTCAAATGCTTCACATCACTCTCCAGACAAATGCTGGTTTATTTTTATGAAGAAAATTATTGCTTTCCCTCATTCTGCTGGAATGGGCCTATATTTCTTCACTCTTTTCAGCCTTTAGGGTGGGCAATATATTTTAGTCCTTCCTTTTTTTCTGCAGCTTTTCAGTTTCAATCCATCTACTAAATGGGAACAACATCATCCATTGTTCTCCCTTCTTGCATTTTTTTTTCCTTAACACTGATTTGTTTTAATGTCAAGAGATACGGAAGATTTTTGTTTATTACTGATGAAATGGCTAGTCATCAGTTCATCCCAAGGGAAGAATCACATCTCCAAGTGGAAGGAACATATCACCTTTTAAAAGGAATTGATGATTGAAATTTGGATGAAATGTAGTAATGAAAGTGAGGATTACACTGACAGTGACCTTCCTGAGAAACTTTCAAGCTCCATACAAACCTCCTAATCCCAGCTACAGTCCTTCTTTTATAAGTACTACATGTTCTTATGTCACCTTCTCCTGTAACTTTGTCTGCACTCTCAAAAAATTTGTGTAAAAGATGAAAAAGAAGAATGATGCCTTGTTGATGTGCAGTCTTTTTTCCAGCTGATAGAGAGTACTGGCACAGAAAAATTCTTCCAGAAGTGCTCATTGCTGGGTAGTACCTGACTTGCAAGTGACAGCAGAGCTGCAGTGCAGGTGATGGGAAAAACTGCCTCACTTAAGGCTTGCTGATGAACAGAAGTCTAAGAGCTTTAGATCCACAGAATTGGCTGTGGCCAATTTCTCTTTTGTGATTTTCCCATTTTCATTATTTTTTGACATTTCAGAGATGAAGCTTTGTTATATACCACAAAGCTGTGGCAGTGGACCAGGGAGATAAGAGTTCACTGAGATACAGAACATATAGCCTAAGAAAATGTGTGAAAAATTGAAATGACAAGGGTGGGTTGATAGCTTGTTGCTTCTGAGCTATAGTGCCTTGGCTGGAGAATTAGGTAGTTGGAGACACAGTAAAATAAAATATGTGCTGGCTATGCCTAGAAAGAAAAAGATGAAATATTTAAACCTCCCAAATCAGGACTTATAATAGATAGATAGACCAATTCAACTTTAACATAGGAATTCTACAGATAAAGTATGATTTATATAGTTGATGAAGTATCCTTTTAAAGATATTACACTGGGCTTTTATACTTCAGTAAATAAAATGAAATGTAAAAACTATGTCCACACAAGTACCAAATAAAATACAGCAGTGTCTAATCAAATATAAACATGCTCAAGAAAACAATATGAAGGAGAAACTAAAGCTATTAAGAACTAGAAAAAAGTTTTTAATAAGAACCTATAATACTGATATCACTTAATCTAATTTCTTTTCTACTACTATTAAACAATCTCATATGAATTATTTCCTGTTATCCAAACTACTCTCTCTTTTGTGTTAGGTCTTCCCACCAGCTAGAGAATTAACAGGGTTGTATCTTGGCACTTCCTCAGCAGTTCAAAGAAAGTTTGTTGCCTTGTCAGTCAAGAACGAGCACAAAGATCCTATGTTTAGACCAGTATAATTTTACTTGTCTCAAATAATCATCTTGTTGTACAAGTTCTGTCAGAAAAGGTGGGGATAGGGCCATCATTTGCCCTATTTTCCACCCTTTCCATCACACTGCAGATATTAACAAAACCCCAGCTGTGCTCCAAAGCATTTATTTTCTTCTACAAGCACAAGTCCTACAATTAGAAATGACCTTGGTAAAGAAGGTTTCATTAGATGAGTGGAAATAAAGGCAAATTACAGCTCAAGTTATATCAATTGATTCTTAGGTATGGTGAAATAAATTCAGTGAAACTTCTATCAAGTTTCTGTAGCAGCCTTGTTCTTCCCATCAGACTATCCACAAGGAATATGTCACATCAAAATGCCATGCTGTCTGAAACAGACATATTCTAGCCTGTCAAACTCTGCACTTACATGTGCAAATTAATTTTTTTGGATTTAGAGTCATTATACAATACCCTCACAGCATAAATGTCATCACAATATGTTGTTAATAGATTGAGTTTCACTGGAGTTTGTGATCCAAATCTGAATCTGACCTTTTTTCTTAGATGCATAATATTTCACAGTGCTGAAACTGAACAAACATTTAAGTAAATAATCCTTTCAAGCACAGGAAGAATTGCATTGATTTTCCTCTGGGGAAGAAGATCCAACACAATGCGACTAATTTTTACACATCATTTAGAAAACAAGTTCAGTTTTTCTGTGTAAATGTTATTCCCAGAAGTCAGGAAATATTTTCTGAATAATGTATTTTGTAACTTAAAAAAAAAAAAAAATTATGACATAAAATAGTTTGGTTAACCAATATCTAAAACAGAGCAAGCTTTGTTACAAGTCTCTAAATTCTAATTCTGAAAATGTTTGGTCTTATTTCACAGGCAATATGTACTTAACTTTTTAGTTATAGGAATACCATCACATTTCCTTATGTTGGTGACTTTAGAAAAGCAACTTCTCTTTGGTGTCAGAGGAGCATAAGACTTGCAAATATCAATTTACAAATAAAATGACAAGGCTTTATATATTGAGTTTCCATTTGTTCATTTAAGAGAGCAATCTCCCCACTGAACCTGAGAAAGGGCCCTCTGTTACACCACACTGTGAACAAAACAAGCAACCAAGCCCCCAACAGCTTCCTGAAACTTCCTAATTTAATAAAAGCTGCTGGAATTGACAAATTCAAATGTATTTTCCATGACCTCTATGCTCTTGTATTAGAACACAGAGAAATAAACACATGAAATCTTTCAATAAGAATTTAGCTAGCATGGCATAGATTTCTCTGGATAAATACAGCATGTCTGGCTTCCTACTCTACATGAGCAAGTGCATTTACATACACAAATATTTCCTAGAAGGCTCCTCCACTTTTTATTTATTTACAGCTAATATTTGTTGCATTTGCCCTTTTCAGAAGCAACTTGCTCTTCCAAAATCCTTTCTAAGTGTAAAAATACAGATTAATATTCTGCTGTATTAGCACAGCTGTGACCATTGGTAAACCAAATATACTACATAGGTCCCTTCCCCCTCCCCTCCAGTATATTTGGTGGAGCTCTAAAGAAGCACTTTTACTCACACAGAATAATTTTTAAAAACTTATTTCTACTGCCTAAGAGAATGAGTCCTGAGAGAATAATGCTGAGCACTAAAACTCGTTTTGCATGACAAATATCACAAACATCACAGAGATCTCTTAATGATTCAGTCACATTGTGTGTGCTGTCCAGGGCGGAGGTGGGGGGAAAGACAAAGTAATATTATCCTAGTCCTTTTGAAACTATATAGATTGAATACACTGATTACTAAGTGTGAGCAGTAATTCCTGAAAATTAACAACATTATGTCTGTCTGTCTTTCTGAATGTTTTCTGCTATTTGGCAGCGGAAAGAAGGAAAGCCCAACAATAAACTTCACAGTGGAAATTAATGTATTCCTCAAATAAAAGTGGCTGCACCAGAGGAGCTACACCATGCTGCCTGATGGGCCAGCTTAACTTGTTGCTGTATGCTATTGCTTTGCCCTGGACAGGGGTCCTCTGCTTCAGAGCCCATCCTACAGACTGACTGGTGGTATTTGAGGAAATTTGTTACTAGATCACCAGATTAGTGCCGATAGCCACCTGCCATCTCTCTGATTTTCTGACTAAAAGCATAGTGGTCTGAAGTGAGTAAAATCCACTTGCTAAGAGATTACTGCAGCTGATGTGATCACCATTATTCTAATATATTCTCACCATATTAGCACTGGCATGTTAGTTGTATCAAACAGATCAGCATGAAAATCTTACTGAACAGTATTTAGCAGCCACCCTCCGTTGCAGTACAATGCAAGGATTCACCTGCTCTTAGCACCACAGGTACATGTCGACCAATTTTCTTACAGCAGTGATGTACAATGATTGGATTCCTTGGAGGTACCATACAGCTTCCAAAATCATGAATTTTTAAGGAAAGATTAGCAAGATTAATCATCCTGTCAATATTGACACATTTGTTGATACTGCCTAGAAGAGTGAAAGGAGACTTGATATCTCTTTCGCTCCATTTTGTGATTCTAGGGCATTTAAATGAATTACTTCCCCGATAATTTGTTTGAAATGCAACACTTACAAGTATTTTAAAGGCATGATACTACAGTGTATAAACTAAAATCTAAGAGCACACAGCTCATTTAAAAAAAATATTTTCTCATATCCAGGGCCAACAGATTTTCAGGAGGACGTGAGAAATTTAAAAGTTATTTCCCCTTGATTCATATTAAAAAAATTTGCATAATATCCTTGCA
>VYZQ01028781.1:32813-48357 GCA_013400655.1 Mystacornis crossleyi
CTTCAGAATTTTATTCTGTGCTTTTAAAATATACATGATAATGAAATTAAGCAGCTGATCAGAAAGAATTTATTTGATTCAGCCTTATACTAAAACCCCTTGAGATGTATTGGCTTGATAACACAAACTGCATTGAGGCAAGAGCTTTCCAAAAGCCATGAGGTCATCATAGCTCCCATGATTTTCAATAGATCTTCAATTCTTTTACTTAAATTACTGGTCATGCTCTTACTTACCTGCTTCCCACCACTGATGTCATGGACCATAGGTAAACTGGAATGGCATTTTATAGTGTTTTTATTCCTTCAAGATGAAGTAAGCTATTTTAAGTGTTTCACATAAAATTTATTTAATTTTTTTTAATTATGCGCTGCCTCCATGCTGCACAAAATTCCATTCATTGGAATGAAGCAATGATGGCAAATTTTCAACTATTTTTATTTTTTAAAAAGCTAATTGATAGCTTGATCCATAACTAACTGCTCCAAAATAAATATTAATTTAACTGCAGAACACAGAATAAAAACAAATTTCCTCTAATAGCTGCAATACCAATTTTAATGCATAAAGAATGATTTTTAGTGTTCAAAATGTCATCTCAAGTTTCCAGAAATGCAAGGTGATGGTACCATATTAAGTAGTGTTACATTGTGTTGAAATATATAACATAATTAGGAGATAAGATGAAAATGAGTTTCCCTGTGACAAAATAATACATCTGTCATAATGATCTTACAAGTTCTAACATTAAAATTTTAATATTTTAAAATCGCTGGCGAAGTTAAAACTTGCTCTGTTAAGCACTCAAAAATTATTCAGTTCAGTGAAACACTGAAACTTTATGCCAGCCTTATTAAAAATGCAATCGGTACCTGGTTTCATGATTGAATCGCTTGAAATAAATCATCGGCCATGGACTGGAGTGTTCACTTGCTTAGAAGTTTCACATTAGTATTTTGAGGGCATTCCATCTTCATACAGCTTCCAGAGATAGCAAAAGTTAATATATATTTCCTTCTACGGAACAGCTGGGAGTTAAGGAAATATTATCCCACTTATACAGATAAAAGTGGTAAAGGTAAGGATTACAATTCACAAAGGAATAGAATACGGTGCTTAACACCAGAAGATGCTGAGGCAGCCAGCCACTGAGCACCACAGCATTTCTCTTTGCCCACACCCAGGGCATGACACGCCCTGGCAAAATGTGGCCTAATGGCATCAATCTTATTTTATACCCAACAGCTTTGTGAGAGATTGCTTTCTTTGGAGACTCTTTGGAGAATTTAGATACACATTCCTTCCCTTTTTCTCTTATCTGAGATGTAAGTTTCTGATGTACCCACATGGAAGGGTTTATACTAAAATATCCTTATTTTCCAACTTTCCAGTTCCCACTGTTTTTCTTGGAACAGTACAGCCTCCCAAATATGGTTACAGGTCACTGCTAGCTAATAGTTCTTAAAGATGTGAGTGAGCACTCTTTGTATTTAAGTCTCTAGCTTGGATGGTTAAATTTTGAGTTAAGGCTTCCTAAGACATTTCAGACCTGCCCTAAACTTTCTATAAAAATACCTTTAAGTCTAAGCATGTAAAGAGAAATGATTTAAATATTTCCTTGTATAAGCTAGCCCTTCATCGTAGAAGCACTCTGTAACATTCTGTTCAGGAAATTTAATCCACCTCGTTTTTCAGCCTTTGTAAAAATGTCCCAAAGATCTTATGAATTCACTTTTAGATTTATTTTGCTAGGTCCTTCTCTTTCACTTTGTTTCCTCTATAAATATCACTGGGCTCATAAGTATCTACTGTTTCACTTAATGTAGACATATTAAAGATCTGTCTGTGTTTACAACTAATCATAATGTTTACATGTTTTCCTGATAAGGATATAGACTTTCTCTCCCTGAGAATGGCTTAAGTGAGGCAACAATTATTAATGAATGTACATCTGTTTTAGTGAATGCGTGGCGTAAGAGTTTCTAAAGAACACTAAATGTCTTCAACTTGAGTTCATGGACTCTATTCCTGAAACTCAAGGAAAGTTGCCAGAAGGAGTTTATTTATCAGACACCTGCAGTCCACAAGTGAACTTCAGGAAGTTCACTTATAAAGAGGGAGCTGTACTCCCAGATGCTAAATTTCACTGACTTAAGTTGTTATTTTATCCTGCTGTCTCTCATCAACACATACAATGATTTGGATTCTCCTATCATCTGTACTGCCTTAAATGAACATATACTTACCCACAGGGCTGGTACCGAGAAGGAAAAAATCTGCTGTTCCTGCAGAAGTCAGCAATCATAGTATATCTGTCGCCTTCAGTTTAACAAAACAAAGGAAGATAAAGAACACTTAAATCTTCTTCAGGGGAGTCTCAGCTGAAGTACAGCTGCCTTCATCAACCTTTCTCAAAATACATATGCAGCACCTGGCACAAAAGTCATGTCACAGATGAAAATGAATCTCACTAAATGATGCTCTGTGTTTTGGCTCTCCATGCATGAACTGCGCCTTAGTAGATGCAGGCAATTAAATAAAATGGAGGACCCACACAGTCAGGGAGAGAATTGCATCTTCTTTTAAAAGAATTGCATCTTCCCTTCTGGCTACATGTGATTAATCTGGCTGGAACTGGGGACTTGGCCTGTTAATTTGAATTTAGATACACATTCCTTCCCTTTTGGTCTCATCTGACATGTACCTTTCTGGTGTGTCCATGTGGAAGGGATTATGCTCAAACTTCCTTCTCTCATTTTCCAAATGGGTTTGGAAAGCTGACCATGAGCATGTCAGTCGAGCAGCATAGGCTTGGAGGACAAAGCAGAGGAGAATCCCAATGTGACGCTGCCAGGCCGTGCACATGGACAGCTTGAGCCGGCCGAAAGGAAAGGCTGTAAATCATACTCAGAAGGAGATTGATGATGTTTGTGGAACATGTTCTCAGGGTGCCAAAGAGGTGTTTGTTCCTGAGGCTTAAGAATTATTTTTGTGGAAGGCTTTTATCATTAAAGCTGATGATGTGCCTACAACCACGAAAATAAACGAGCAATGCTTGCAACAGAAGAGTGATTTGTATCCTTTTGCATGACAAAAACTTTCATCATCCATTCCTTTGACAGTTATGATTTGTTAAAGTTTTCTCTAGGGTGTTGGTAACAAAGACTTGAATTTATTTTTATGTGATTTGCATATTTATTTCCACTATGTATGAGATCTGTTGTATTTAAAAGATCTAGCTCATAGTTTGTATCTAATTTACATACAGGGGAGACCTCTTAAACATCTAGCCTTTGTGTGCAATAAATTAATTCATTGTAAGAGACTGGTTTGTTTTATGAGGTGTTAATTAAAGTTGGTTTTGATATGAGACAGTTTAGGCTAAAAAGCTGGTATGCAGTAGTCTTATTAATTGAAAAACTTAATTCAGAGTTACTTATATATTTCATCATTATTATTTTTATATTTTCTGGAAAATTATTGAGAAATCATAAAAATTGAATAAACACATAAATATATAAAATTAAACATTTGTTTATGAGATATACATTTGAGCACTCAAGTACACATTTTACATGTGTACAATAAAATTATAAGAAGGAGGATGAAATAATTGCCTATCTTCTGTTCTTACAGATTTCTTGTATCTCTTTTTTATTATTTTATTATGCTAATACAAGAGTAATATATGGTAAATCAGTGTCTTCCGCAACGACTAATGTAGGTAAGTGTGGGAAAGTCAATGTTAGTGTGAAAGATTGCTTTATTATACAATCAGATATCCATTGTGGTGGGTCATGGTGTTGTTTATTTTATGTGCACACTTACTAATGTGTTTGCAGGTCTAAAAGGATATAGCAAAATAACACATCAGGAAGGATATGACATGCTCCAGTGTAAGCAACTTCAAGAGTCTTTACTCATATCCCAGATTTTATACATGACAACACATTAATCACAGTCACTGTGACATTCAATAATTGAAATTGTGTAAAAATTAAAAAATTCGGGTAAATTGTTACTTCCTTACTGCCATTTACTGAACTCAAATTGTATGGATAGTTCAACTGTGCTTTCCTCAGCTCAGAAACCTCATGCTGATTGAAGGAGTGTTGGATGAAATGGCTGAGCTGAAGTTCATTGGAGACTCCCCACTGACAAGGATGCCAGTAGGGTTTTAGCCTGTCATTTTGTCTGTCGTTGTCTAGACTAGCCTTAACCCCCAAAGTGTTTTAAATTCTGCAGGACTAAAGAAACCTAGCTGCAGCTCTGAAGCATGCTTGTTACCCTTACTAAAGTTACACTTCATAATTACAGATTTCCATGAAACTGAGTTTCAGAGAATGACAGGATACTACCTGGATACAGGATACTAGCAAGTATGTGCAAGATACCATTCAAGATCGAAGAACAAACTGATTTAGGAAATTGTTCCTTTCTAGAGCCTGCCAATATCTCTTAGCATTTTCACAATGTTTAAACATCTAGAGCAGCAAAGATTTTAATTTGAAAAAAAAAATTTGGCAGGATACATTACTGCGGTTAATTCAACACACATCTATATTCATATCAGACTGTAGCACACTATAAAGTTTTTAAAATATTTATCATGGTGAGTTTTTGACACAATCTGAAAGATCCAGTAAGGTTTCTGTATAGAGGATACAAAGAGTCATTGAATATATATTGTATTTGATTCCCTACAAATACTACACCACATAAACACCATCAGCTGGTTAAAAGGTTTCCCAGGGAAAATTGGAAGCACAGAAAAGAAGCACTTGCCTTCAAAAAATAGTTCAGATTGTGTCAAACACTTGAAAAAAATTAAATTCAAATAGTGAAAATACTTAAAGCTGTATTTCGTCATAAGAAAAATCTTGAACTAGACTAGTGATAAATATATGCATATAATGATAAGCACTTTTTTGCCATGACACATAAGATTTTATATTCAAATAAACAAAATTTTCTCATATATTCCTTTCCACTTCTGGTTCCTTCCAAAAATATTACTTAATAAACTGTAGCCTCCACACAGTAACTGCAAATAATTAATCTTAATGGTGTTAATTTCCTCTTTAAATAAAAGCCTGTTTAAAAAAGAAAAGTTAAATAAGTTAAATAAGTCCAGTATTGCTCATTCAAAGAAATATTGTCATCTCACTTCTAATTTTCTGCTCAAATCAAATACATTCTTGTGCAAGGGATTCTTAAGAAACTATGTAACCATTATTTATTTCAAATATTTTTTGAATATCAGTTGACTATTATATACTTTAGCCAAGCCAAATCTTTCTTGCCAAGAGCATCTTGTTATGAGATATATGCAGAAATTACTGACTGCTGAATTCCATGCATGTCTGCAGAAGGTTACCCTTTTTTTACCCGCACAGGAAATTAGAGCTGCGGAAAGAGGATCGCAAAAGTCCTCAGCACCATTTTTACAAGGACCTGAGTCAACAGGAGGATCATAAGTTCCTGAATAGGAAAGAGAAAACAAGATTTCACTCACCCATTCAGTCACGCAACTTGTCAGACAGAAGCGTTTGGCTTGCTTCTCCATTCTCTCCTCATCTCATTTCTAACACCCTTTCCCTTCTAGTGTCTTCAGCCTGGCTTTTAAAAGTCTAGATAGATAACAGGTAGTGATTTATACATTCAACTTTGACTTACATAGAAAATAAAAGAGTGACCATGAAAGCAGGTTTCTAAAGCTTTATGTTAAATGTTTGTTTGTTTTTTTTTTTCCCACAAGTGGAAAAGAATGCTTGAAAGACTTCCATGTCACCTCTGCAAAGAATGTTTTCTAGTTTTAACTGCTCATTAATGTGTTGATATAACAGATAACTTGAAAAAAATGACCAGTGGTTAAAATTTTCTGAAATATATTCTCCTTTAGACATATTATCATGTGTGGAAATGCTAAATTATTCCAACCAGGTGTCAAATTGTCCATAAAATGTTTGATTCTAAGTTATAGATTACTTGAACATCCCATAATTCTTTATTTCAAACCACAGTTTTAATATTTAACTTCTGCTCTGAAAATACTTACTAATAATTAATTTGTCTGGGGTGAAACTCTTCCCCAATTCATCTCCTCCATCTGCTTGCACATACTGTGAAATTATAATCAGCTGTAATTTGTGACAGAGACGTGCCAAACATTTCTAAAACAATTTGGAAAGTGGCAGACTGGAATCCTTGCCAACTTGCACTCCATGCAGATGCTATTTCTTCTTCTCACTTTCCTCACCAAAGCAGAGTTTAAAAAAGAAATCTTGAAGTTCTGTTAAAACAATATTTGTGGAAACCACTCCACACTATTTTGTTTTCCTCCTGAGTTGTAAGAATTTAGGGTCTGAGTCCAAAGCTCATGGGAATCAGTAGAAAAATTCCAGTTGATTTGGCTGCAGTTAGCTTAGATGTTAGACAGTCTTTCCACAGATTCCAGATGAACGCACTAATTATAGACACAAAATAAAGAGTATGTATTCTTAGAGCTTGCTTATTTATTCATTCACTCCATACTCTTGGGGTTAAAGTTGGATTTACAAATATTAGTGACTATTACTTTAAGATAAATAGTTAGAATTTGGTAGTAAAATGAATGCTGTGGGTGTTTGCAAAGGGGTAGTTACCAATTATGTCTTATTGCTACTCTTAATTTCTCTTGAATTTCAAAACAGAGGTAGAGTATGAAAAGATTAAAGTGGTTAAAAAAGATCATCAAACAGCAATAAACCTTGTGGATTATAGGAACTATAATCCATGTGATTATATGTCGTTCCTCTCATGTGATTGAATTATTCTGAGGTTTCCAGTTCAGAAAAACATAGACCACTTGAGGTCTATAAGTCTATACTATAAACTATACAACTGTGAAGGGTGAGCAACATCAGTAATTAATCAACTTGTTTCAGAGCCCTAAGCTTGCAAACTGATTCATGACCATTGATTATTTGAGTCTGGAATTCAAGCCTTCCAAGGTATCAGTCCAACAAACCATTCATATGTTTGAGATGGTTGCACATTTTCTAGCACAGCATGTGACATACAACTTCCACTTTATGGCAGTTTTGGAGATGGTGTAACATAGACCTTAGAAAACATTATTTAGGCTGAGTAGTAATTTTTTTTCTTCAAGCAGAACTTCTGAAATTATTTTCCAATTTGGCAAAAA
The DNA here is from genome assembly GCA_013400655.1 of Mystacornis crossleyi. Taxonomy (NCBI): domain Eukaryota; kingdom Metazoa; phylum Chordata; class Aves; order Passeriformes; family Timaliidae; genus Mystacornis; species Mystacornis crossleyi. Next base: position 40,000 of record VYZQ01028781.1, read on the forward strand.
AAAAGTATTTTAAGGATTTTTTTGAAGGGCTATCTATGTATAAAATAGGAAAAACCTGAAATAATGTAAAAATGTAACAAAAATTCTTATACTGCTCTTTGTTTAGAACTACATGTTCAGTCAAATGTTGTTTTCTCAAAGTTTCCTGTTAAACTGGGTTTCATACCTTTTAATTCCAAGCAAAATACATATCTAGGATTACCAAAGGAAAAACATCTAGAGTCCTAGAGGGAAAGGAAACTGCTGGATGCTGTAAATAGTCCTATTCTTCCCTGTCCCCACCACGCCAGGCAGCTGTGCTGGCTGGGCACAGGGCTGGGGGGCAGGAGGTGACCCAGGTGGTGGCAGCAGCCCTGGGTTTATGCTCTGTGCCCTGCCTGTCTCTGCGGGAGGGCCACACTGCTGCTGCCAGCTCTGCTGGATTTTGCTGCAGGAGGCCAGTCCTGCATGTCCAGGAGACAATATTTACCGTGCTTTACCTCTTTTTATGAAGCAGCTCATCCCAGCTGACTGATGCATCGGAAGCAAAAGGGAGCGTGGTCTCTCCTGTTGCTATTGCCACTGTACTTGCTCTCAGGGGAACCAAGCTGCATAGATTTCATGTCATTAATTGTATGTGGAGAAAAGTGTTTCTACTACATTTCTACTACGAATAAACTTTGTTTATTCAAGATGTTCCTGGTCTTTTCAAGGTAAAGCTCACATCTATAGAAAAAATATTTCAGACTTAAATGTGTGCTTAAGGACCCTTCTAAAATGAGGATTTAATGTACTAACAATGCATTTAGGTATGACATTTACTTCCATTTTACCAGGCTGTGGAGTTATTTGAACTAGAGGCAGACATATAAGAAACGAATAAATGGAGATTATGGGAGGAAAGCTGGTATATGAGGTTCTTTCTGCCAAGCTGTTTAGCTATAGGACAGTAAAAGCTTGCCAACATTTTTCAGAATTATTTTCCCTCTTAATGCTGTGGACAGTGTGCTAGAATCGATAAGGGGAAAATAGCATTAAAAGCATATAACATGCCTTTCAGTTGCCAGAAATCGAATATGACAAATTTTCACCATATGTGTAAAACCAAAGGTTGTATAAGGAGTACAAGAATGCTGTGTTTATCAGCAGAGATGACAAAGAAAACTAAACCAAATATTTGGAAAAAATAATAAGGGCTACCAGAGAAACATGAGAGATGAAGTATGTGAAACCAGTTCCATTTCTTTCTTTAACTGAGTAGTTATAACATATATCTGATAGATTTTATTTGTCTAATCTTATTCAGTGTTTCTAGTTCATTTACTCTTCCTTTCATCCTTTTTCATTTACTCTTCTGAATTTTAAGCCCAAACCATATTTGCTTTTGGAAGACTAAATCTTCCTGTGTAAGAAAAAATTGATATCATTAGGTATCATGTGTTCCATGCCTCTCATTTCTAAAACTATGATTTTTTTTTTAAATTTTCTTAAAACAAATTGAAAATTCTTATCTGAATCAAAATTAGTCACTGATGTATCACTGAATGTCACAGGGTTTCAGCGGCAACAAATCAAATCAAACTGAAACCCAGGTCCTCTATGATCTTGAGATATTTATTATAGTGAATAATCAAGTTTACATTAAGAACTGGGGCTTCTGGCTTTTGAAACCTTAATTTTATATTTGCAGGCTTTTGGTAATACTGCAAGGGTTTAACTGTACTTTCTGTTGGTAAATGAAAGATGTTTCTCACATGACTCCAGGATGTGGGGCTCTTAAATTCACAAATGTACTCAAAGGCTTAAGATGCATTAAGTTGACTGGACTGCAAAAGCCAACTGTCTGACAGGAAAAATTATGTATGACTAACACTAGCAGCATCAATCAGCCTATTCCTTATTCTAATTCTTTTAACATGAATTTATATTTCTTATCAAAAGTTTTTCAGATTAAAAAATATCAACCATATCTACACATTCAATATAGTATTACTTTTATACCAGATCAAATACAGCAAGAAAACAAGAATATGTCTTACTGAGACAGCAAAATATGTGTGTCTTTAACAACTTCACTAGGTCAGAAAACAAAATGGGTATGTCTCTCAAGCATAGAAAACAAGAGCACCACACTTCCACAGCCTCATGCACCAGATTTGCTGGTGTTACTGGGCCACCTAATGACCCCTTTTTTGCTTTTGAATTGCATAGGTATACTAATTTTTTATTTTAAATAACTATATATGAAACAGATTCACAGGCTTTTAGTAAGGAAACTGTCAAAGAAAAGAAAAGAAGACAAAAGAAGAGAAAAGAAGAGAAAAAAGAAAATAAAAGAAAAGAAGAGAAAAAAGAAAAGAAAAGAAAAGAAAAGAAAAGAAAAGAAAAGAAAAGAAAAGAAAAGAAAAGAAAAGAAAAGAAAAGAAAAGAAAAGAAAAGAAAAGAAAAGAAAAGAAAAGAAAAAAAAGAAAAAAAAAGAGGAAATGTTTTATGGCAGGACCTACTGCTTGTCTTCTGGTGCAAGCTGGTACTACAGTTTGTGAAGAGAAGGCTCAAAGCTTTCAGAATGTGGTCCTCTACTATACAATTACTTAAATTTTAAAAATCCTGCTTTAAAATTTCTGTCAAGGAATAACTTATGAGGGTGCCAGCTGTAAGGGCTCTGCAGGAGGGAAGTGCCAGCCATTCTGCCCCTACCTGCTCTGTGGTAGCTCTGTGCTGGGCAGCTGCAGAACATTTACTTCAGTGTAAGAGAATTGTGACTTCCTTGTGACATGCCAGAGTGGGACACTGAGATTGAAATGGAAAAACAAAAAGCACAGCATTTGAATTAATTATTAGAAGTGTGAGTAAAAATACTGAGTCAAATTCCAATCTCACATGCCTTGGTGTAAATCCAGAATAAATACATTATATTCAATTTATGTTAAGATAAAACTCTCCATGCTAGAACTTTCAAACTTGAATTTATAACTGGTGAAAATATTCTCACCTCATCAGTTATGAGTTACATGGTTTACTTTCTCTAGGGGATTTTCTGCCATTACAATCAGCTTTGTCATTCCTATCTCACTGCCTGTAAACTCTGTTTATATTCATACATAAAAAAGACCATCTGGGCACCTATCCAACCCTTCCTCAAGAAAAGACAAAATGCTGGTGGAGTTTGGGCATCTCCCTGTTCTGAGGGGAGACTGGGCAAACTGGTATTGCATGTATCTGGGGGCTCACGCACAGACTTCAGAGCAGCAGGTTGTGGAAGGGATAAAAAGTCTGGCTGACGCATCCGACAGGGGAGAAACTCTCTTAGCTGATGTACAGCATGACTGCATCAAGTTACCACGAAGTAACTGAGAGACTTAATTTAGGATTTGACACATGAATGGAGAGGTGAAGCTTTAAACATAAATCTGGTGCAAATCACACGCTGAAAGCTTCATACAAACAAGCAGACTGTACACTTGAAAGTGTGAGAGGCACTGACAGACAGGCATTTGAAAACATGATAAATGGAGTCTGGATTCATCCAAGGTGAGAGTGACTATTATTGGGCTAAATCAAAGGAGCTGAGAGAGTTTTCCCAGTTCTTGATAACAGCATTGTTTAGGTTTGGTATAGCCAAACTATTCTGGAGTTTATAACCTTATCATAATAGATTTTAAAATAATAGTTTCCAAAGCAACTGCCCATATAAACTCAGTTGCTCCAGGTAAATATATAGTATCTTGATCCACTTTTGTTTAAGAGGCTGGCTTTCTCAAACTGCGTAAATATGAGATTTCTACATTTACTGATGCAAATGCATAACTGCACTAACAGTACTAACACTCTTAAAGTATATGTCTGTTGTAATCTATTTGCAAGTTGTCTATGTAATCATACACTTCATTAATAATCAGATTTTTACAATTTTTTGTATCAGTATATATAAATTCATAGAGTTATCATTTCAATACATCTTTTCTAGCCATGGGAGATAACTCTGGTGCTGAATGCTGCTTACATAGAGCAAATTTAGTCTGTGTATCTGTAGAGAAAATGCTTAATCTATTTTATTTCATGTATTGAGAGGTTAACTGGAATATACAGTCAAGATTAGAAATAGCTAAGAAAAAAATATTTCCTTTCAATTGTAATGTACAAAATACAAGCCTGTGGGCTTGGCAATCACACATACCCTTCTGACAAGCTAAAAACTAACTTGTAATGCAAGGTTTTGTATTTGACTAACATGTACATATTCATCTTGTTTTTACACAAAGGAAAAGAGCAAGCCACTATTTTGCATTTTTTCTCATTCATGTAATTTTTAAGTTGGATCAAAGTTAGCAGTGTCTTCAGTCATTCAGCAAAGTCTGAATACACAAGTTCTATGTTACACTCACATTACCATACTTTATAAGGCACTAACAAGAAACTGAGCAAGGCAGAACAAACCCCAAGGGTATTTGAAACAGCATCTCATAAAGGCTATTAAGGAAATTAAACTACCAAGGGCACACTTTCAGATAGATAAATAACTAGTTAAAATTTAGGTTTTTATACAGAGTGAGAATAGTATTCCCAAGTGGAAGTTTATGCTGTTCAGTATGTTCATAAATGGTCTGTAAAAGAGGGAAATACTGGGGTAGCAACTTTGCTGATGACACTAAAGATATTCAAGACAGAAAAAGTTAGATTCAGCCATGAAAGGCTTCAGAAGTTTCTCATATAATGAAGGGTCAGAAGATTAAAAACAATTAAATAAAACTGAAGTAAGCAAATTTAAATTGATACATAGGGGGAAAAACACATAACTATGCTTATGAAATAAGAATTTCTGAAGTGACAGTTACTTTCAGGAATGAGAACATGTACAATAATGCATGTAACTATTTTTTAAAATCAGGCTAACCCTTTTAAAAGGTAGTAAAAAATCAAGTAAAATATAAGAGATTATTAGAAAGGAATAGAGATAAAACATAAAGCACTATCTTAAGCATGCAAGGCTTTCTTTCCTCCTCATCCACCTTCAGAAACCATACAGTGGAACGCAATGTGGAGAAAGGTGAGAAGGATGACAAAAGGTGTGGAACGGCTTCTGTACAGGCAAGAGCCATGATTAAATAGACTAGAAGCACTTAGCCTGAAAGGCTGTAGAAAGATCAGTGAAATCATTTGTAGCATGAAGATGGTGAATTAGTAAATGATTTCTCGCTTCAGAGAAAAAAAAACAAAAACCAAAAAACAGAGAGTGGGTTATGATAGATAAAATTAGCAGGTGGCAGGTCCAGAACAAGCAAGAGGTGCTTCTGCAAAGAATACGCAATTAAGCTGTGACACTGCTGCTGTAAGATATTGCAGATGGAAAAGTTTGCATGACTGCAGATGAATTCATGACAGGAAAATCTGCTTAGGACAATTAAATGCAGACACCATTTCTGCAGTTCAGGAACTACCTGAGTCACAGATGGCTGGAAAGTATTCTGCAGAGTACCCCAGCATATAATATCCCTATCTACTTGTCCTGCTCTCATGCACTTTCATTAGGCATCTGGTACTGGCAAGTGCTGAAGAGAGAATCCTAGCCTTGACAGAGGTGTGGTCTGACTCCATATGGACATTCTTATGTTCTTATATCAATCTGCATATCATTGGGTAAATGGGAAATATATGTGCTCCTTTATTTAAATTCTTTCTTTATTAACTCCTTCAAGAGGCACTTAAGTTGAGATCTTCTTTGGAAGACATACCTTATGAAATCAGAGTAGAGACCTGATAAGGTCTTGACAATATATAGTAATCAAATACTTTATTTCCTTTAGTTTTTGCAATAGTATATAAAATCTCATTAGTTTTGCTCATTTTTAATATATAAAGTCTTCCAATGATTTTGCTACTAACAGTGGGTTTGATTTGAACAATTCCAGGCCAGGAATACTTGCTACACAAATAAATGTACTATTCTATGGGAACAAATTAGATCTTGTTCACGTAAATTTCGAAAATTGAATAATCAGATATTCACTTGCCTTAGTTCTATCCAAATTGGCATCTCTGTCTTTTTTTTTTTTACATTCATGCATTCACAAAGAGAAAATTTTTGGACGGAATGCATACAAAGTTCTAAATCAGATTTATTTTCCAAGTGTACTTTTTACACGTATCAAAGTTTTGGCATTCGTCACTTGTAATGAAAAATTAAATCATGCACAGAACATAAAGATAAACATGCATTGTCCATAAACAGGATTTCCTATTGAAGTCCACAGGATTAGGGTGGACTTCCTAAGGTGGTTTTGTAAAATCCAATAAACATATATACATCTTTAATAGCATAAATATTTGTAAATCTGTGAATTACGGACTTGCAAAACTGCAAGTCTGCTCAATAAGCATAATTTCAGAGGCCAAGCTAGAACTGCAGTTTTTGAACATGTACCCAGCTGCATGTTGGTATATGGAATTGTTTTCTATATATATAATTTCAGAAAGAATTTTGAATAAAATACTTCACTGAAAAGTCAGCATTCATCTGAAAACTGGAATTTAATTATATTTTAATGGTGTTTATCGAGATATACTGATAAATCCTTAGAGTTTGATGGAATTGAGTAAAATTTCCTCCACACAGTCAGTTAGAGACATTATGTCTTATCTAATTTACTTAAAGTCAGCTAAAACTAATTTGTATAGGCAAATGGTTCACTTTGATTGTATTTTCACATTAAGGAAATAAGATAGGAAGGTAAAAATTTAGCTTTTAACAAAAAGGAATCTCATTTTACTTTTTTTTTGCTATAATTCTGAATCCTTTTGAAGGGAGTTCTGATTATCAAATTTGTCCACAGAAAGTTGCTAAGGTTTTTAAAATGCATCATGAAATTATATAAAAGTTAATTCTGCTAACTGAAACCTTCAAGATCTTTAAATACAATTATACTTAAGCCAAAGCAGAATGCTAAGCTTTTTTATGAGACAAAAATTTGCCTCCCAGGTGGATAAAATATGAGGTTGATGGATGGTTAGAGTACTACAAAAATGGCACCAGAAGTCTGCCCAGTAAAGCAGCTTGTTACATTGACATTGTGATAGAGGTATTTTGGAATCTATTCTCTAAAATGGCAGAAGACAAGTAAATGGGCACATGCAAAGAGAAACAGTGTCCAAATGGGAGGCCGTTGAAAAGGCTTGGGAGTCAGAACTGAACAAATGAAAAAAGTCAGATTGATTTTGCCTGGCCTATTAAGTGAGGTGACACCGATTTCTGTGCCAGGGGCATGTGAGGAAGGATTAAGGTGATGTCTACATGAAATTACATAAACCTGTTGACTTCCTAAGCATATGACCGGGTTTGTGATTGGTTTCCTCTGCAAGAAGCTTTAGCTATCTGAGCATCATGCCCCATGGCACAGTCAAAATACCTTCAGGACTGCAAGCCTACACCTAACAAGTGTAGAAGGCTTTGCATGACTTGGAGCACTTTTTTCTCTAATGCACAGTGTTTGTTCTGCTGGCCTATATTGGATGAGCTTTAACTTATACTGGTCTTCTAAGTCCTCAGTGTCACTGCTGTTTAAGTAAGAAGTTTCAATCCCTAGAGCCTTTCAGAGGTTGAATATTTTTCATAAAACATTTAGCTAATTTCAAAGCATGAAAAGCTTGTAAAATGCCCAATGGACAGATTAAAAACAAGAGACAAAGGACTAGCTTCTATCTATAAATTAGTTTTCTGTGCTTTCTTTACCTTGCTCGGTGAGGAAACATCAACAAAACATGAAATTCTCCTTAAGGAGAAAAATACAATCTTCTTTCTGGACTAGCACTCAGTGCACCCCTCTGCAGCATGATGCGGTGGCAGGCAGAAATGTGTGAGCCCTTCCCAAATGAGATAGCAATTGGTCTGCACCAGCCCTAGTTATCCTTTCAGCATTTGTGAGAGTCCTAAGATTATTCTGCTTGGTTTTGATCTTTCCTCTCCAGTTTAGGTATTGATGTACCGGAGTGATTCCAAGCGAAGGCTGCCGTGCTGGATAAGCGTTAGAAAGGGAGCACTAAAGGGAGGGTCTGACACCTGTATTTGACTGCATAATGTCAGGGGATACAAAAGACAGGACAGAGGCTTGTTGGAAATGCATAACAGATCAAGAGGCAGCAAACCTGGTGGAACACAGGGAATTCCAATCTCATGTGAAGATGAAATTATTTTACTATAAAGACAATCAAAACAGGAATCCAGAGGGGCTGTGGAATCTCCATCCTGGCAGATATTCAAAACTGGTCTGAACAGTGCCCGAGCAACCTAATCCGATTTAAGCAGAATTTTGGACAAGACCTCTGAAGGTCCCTTCCAACCCATTTTTTTCCATGACTTCATGCACTCTTTGATCCCTGTCTTCC